>AWOL01S0046272.1:9090-30766 GCA_000715115.1 Nicotiana otophora | reverse complement strand
AAAAATATCCAATTTTCTAAATGACTACTTTTCTCAATAAACAACATGTTTATTCCAAGATTGAAAAGGAAGCCCCAGAAGATATAAAACATAGAAAAGCACAGTTCTTGATTTATAAGTCACTAAATAAAGCAGATTCTGTTGTGTCTCAGAGAAAGAACGTACGATGGCTGAAAGTGAAATTCTACAAGTTGAAGATCAAGATTGGAAGGAGATTAAATACGCTGAAAAAGAGCATATTGTTAACATTTTCTGTTGCTAAAGGTGGGGTTTACAAACAATTTATTTGCCAATTAAAATCTTTAAAGAAAATGCTTGTGAGTAGAGAAGCCATGGTTAGTCTTCCACCAGTGTTCTCTTGAATTTTTCCCTAAAAGGAAAAAAGGAAAACAAAAAAAAAAGTTCAAAATTTCCTCTCTTTTTTCCCCTCTCTTTGTTTTCAGTTTACACTATTCACAAGAGAATGGTGAGACATGATATACACCTACATATATATATATATATGTAAAAGGGTTTTCACCCTTTGTGAAACTAAAAGTTTACAATGCAATGAAGAAACTGTCTTAATTTGTTTCCTCATTTTCTTTTCAATATCAAGTACCAACAATTATGATTAATTATTGATGTTATCCCATTTGCTTTAGTTAGTGTATAGCACATTCGGAAAATCAAGAATTTGGTGGTTGGTTTGCATTATTTCTTTTCTTTTTAGCCTAAGCAAATTTGTTTTAGCCAAATGCGTTATCCCATCTACTCTTTTTTAATCTTCGATTATTCAACTCTATATTTATCGTATTCCTTGATTTCAATAGCCCTTATATTAGAACAAGCTACTAAAAGACACGCACTATATACTACTCCTTGATAATAATCTGTGGAATTAGCATGTAAACAAGATTGCACTTGATGATAAAGTGTCCTTTATTGAATAAAATAACACACAATATTAGGAAGTATGCCAAAATTAATGACATATTGTTTACAATCAATATATATATATGCGTTTTGTAAATCTAGGACTTTCTCATTCATCAAGCTACATTATCATACGAGTTTATCAAGATATATACCTTATTCTATATTCAATCATACAAAAGAATGGATCGAACTTGAAAAATAAAATGGAGAGGCTTGGTAATTATTGTTATGTTTTTAATCATAAATTAATACAACTAGCTAATGTGAGCACCTAATTTTTGATCATATCTGAATTTCTCATCACTTTTTAGTATGTAAATATTTTTGAAGTTTAATTTACATATATTAGCTCTTATTTTACCTTTTATAGCTTTTACCTAAGAAAATTGAAAATGATAAAAAGAGTCACATTTTTAGTTTAAGAAAATTGAAAATGATAAAAAAGAGTCACATTTTTAGTATAAGTTTTATCTACATTTACAAAGAAAGAATAGATTTCAAAAAAAAAAAAGAAAAAAAAAGAGATATAGTTTTTCTTTAGTTTAGTGTAATTTTTAAGTTTATAGACTTTCAACAAATACATTAAGTATGTAGTACTTTTACCTTGTTATTTTGATTTAGTAGGAATATTAATTTGACCTTTTTATTCATTATCCATTGTTAAAAGAAAAAACAAATCAAAAAGAGAATAAATGATTTTTTGGGTATGAATTTAGTAACAAACTTTGTCTTACCCAAAAGATTCCCTCCACTCAAGTCACTCACATGCTCGCATAAGCACACACACTCTTTTTGTTTTACTTTTCAATTCACGCACTCTCCACTCACATAATAAATAAAAAGACTCATCTCACATAGGGTAGGGAAGATAAGAGTGGGTTGCTCTAGTGGTAAGCACCCTCCACTTCCAACCAAGAGGTTGTGAGTTCGAGTCACCCCAAGAGTAAGGTGGGGAGTTCTTGGAGGGAGGGAGCCGATGGTCTATCGGAAATAGCCTCTCTACCCCAGGGTATGGGTAAGGTCTGCGTACAAACTACCCTCTCACACCTCACTAGTGGGATTATACTGGGTTGTTGTTGTTGTTGTTATATCTCACATAGGGTAGGGAGGAGGAAAGTTTAAAAGGGGAGGAGGAAAAAGGGGGACACACTGAAAAAGGGGCAGTTGTTTTCCTTTTCTTCTTCCTAATCATACACTCATCTTCCTCATCTCATCTCTTTCAATAAACACCACCAAAATTCCAGCCAAAGCGAGATCTCAAACCAGCCCCAAAATCATGTAAAACTTCATTAAAACAACCTTAAAACCACCTGCATCGCTGCTGCCGAACAACCACGAGAGGGACCAAAAAATCAGCCATTAAAACAGCCTCTTTTCACTAAAACAGTGGCGTTTTTTTGGCGTTCAAGGTTTCCGTCATTTGCGAGGTTTTCGGTTTGAGTTCATTGAGGATTTTCAGAGAAGATTTTCGGTCCATATCCTATTTTCTTTCTTTTGATTTTGGACAAATGTCTGCTTAATGTACGTCAAATTGGAGTCTTCATCTAATACAAGGTTATTTGTTTTTTCTCTTTTAACATTTCTGCTTCCTGGTTCAATGATACTTACTGAAATTTTATTTGCATTATGATTTTAATTTAGATGATATTCTTGTTTTTTATGTGGTGACAAGTATTTTTAAAATTATGAATCTATTCAATAGTTTTATATTGTTTAGTTTTATGAATCTGATGTCATGTGTAGTAATAGTAATATTATTTATTTATTAGATCTAAGCAAAAAAGAAATAAAGAAAAACAACAAAGAAGATGAGTAGATTAGTTGGTAAAGGATTTGGGCCTAGGCCACTGGTAATAGAAAATCTAATGTAAGTTTGGGATAGGAATACGTCTGGGTTTGAAGTAAGTTGTATTGCTCCTTAGGCCTTAGTTGAACACTGGCATATTTCCTCAATAACCAAGAATGCCGAATTACTACAAAAATCACTACTATGCCTTTAGACATGCTCGTAACAAATCTACCATCGTGATTATGTATACGTTCGTGTGACATAATTATGGTCCTAAAAATAAATCAAGGTACGCGTTCGCGTAATTTTGACAAAATAATCTAATAAATAATAAATGTTATTAATTAGGTACGCGTACGCGTGGCATGACTTTAACATACCAAACAAAACGAATACACATACGTATGATTCGTTTCAAGATAACTCCATAATTACGAATAATCATGCAATAAAAGCGGATAGATAAAACATGAAAGCCAATAAATCACAATTTATCCAAAATTAATTCAAGCCAAGTTGTAGTCAATAAAGCGACCGTGCTAGAACCACGGGACTCGGAAAATTACACCTTCTCCCCGGTCAACAGAATTCCTTACCCGAACTTTATTTTTGCAGACCAATAATAAAAGAGTCAAATCTTCCTTTGAATAGGAATTCAAATAAAAAGTGACTTGGAACACCCAAAAATCAAATTTCAAGTGGCGACTCTCAATAATAAAATTATCTCTACTTCAAAAATATCACTTTAAATGGAAAAACTCTTTGACCCACAATCCATTATATACATTATCTTTTGGGGTAAAAAGGGATGTCACACACAATCCATAATATAAACTATTGTCTCACGCACCCCCCCTGAGTCTTCTTGAAATTAAAATTAGGCATTTGCTTGACATAACCCGCTTTATTTGAGATAGCCGAGGTGCTTGCCACCCGGTGAAGAATTTTTAGTCACACGTATTTTAGGCGAGGAGCACCACCAGCTAAGCCGGAAAGCAATGCTACCAGTACGCTGACCCTCTTCGGCTCGAGTTGTCCGCTCGAGTAAGCCAGTTTATATACCTTTCTCCACAGGATTTAAACCTAGAAGAACAAACCTCATGTCGGATATCCCTAGTAGGTTTGCTTTATTTGCATCAAGTGCATTTGACTTAGCATTGCTTGACATAGGGGTCGAGTTCTGTTTTAGGACATGTACCTTGTTGAGACCGATAACTGAGAGTTGAGTCTATTGTAGAGAGGAGTATTATATCACGTATTTACACTAGTTTATTTCCTCAGTTTACTATGCCCCATATCTATTTATTTCTTATTATAATTGTCTTATTGGACCACTAGTAAGTATCGATGTTGACCCCTTGTCACTACTTCTCTAGGGTTAGGCTCGATACTTACTGGGTACGTATTGATTTATGTACTCATACTACACTTGTTGCACATTTTTGTGAAGGTACATATATGTCTGGTGATTGTTTAGGCACAGAGGTGCGGAGAGATGCATTTCATGTTACGATCTATAGCCTACAGAGTCTCCATCAGAGTTATTTATGGTCTCCTGTCAAATTTGTATTCCATACAGATGTTGTATTTTGTTATATTTCCTAGTTGATACTCATGCACTTGTGACACCGGGTTTTGGGGGTGCTTACGGGTTGTTCATTATTGTAGTTGTGAAAATATCAATTACTCTATAAATTTTATTTCGTACTATTTAATTAATAACAATTATGAGTTAATTGTGACAGCTTGGTATGAGAGCATTAGGTTTGCTTAGGTCACACGAGTCATGAGCAAGTCTCGTAGAGCCTAGCGGATCGGTACAGAGACGTCTATACTTGTCTTCGAGAGGCTACAGTGTTGTTAGGAGCACTTCCTTTCTTGATTCCTCATCGTGCGATTTGATTCCTCTGAGGCTTATGCCTTTATATCCTTCCTACTCACTCTTATACAATTTTCAGCACTCGTGTCATTTGGGCGTCGAGGAGTAGCAGTGGTATTACAGACAGGGAGCAAGGTGTTTCTCCATGCACATTCCAGCATGTTATTATCGTCTTCTTGTGGAAGGAGGCTCTATCATTTCAGCTCAGTAACTGTATTTTTGATGTTTTAAGGCTACCCACAGGTTGCTATGATGCTCAGACGTTGTTATCTCACAGTGTTAGTGTAATGGTAGGGTGCGTGTCTATGTGTCGGGGCAGTGAATGACTTTAAAAGAGAATTTTCTTTTCTCATTGAATGATTCAGAGGTTCAACATTTTATTTCCAGAAGAAGAAAGGCAAACAAACTATGGATGTTCAGGTTTGGGATGATGGAGTAACGAGACTTGGTATTTTTTAGCGTGGTGGAATTCTCAATTGTGATGTGGTGTCATCGTCCTTTTTCAATGCGTTATGGTTTTTCGGTGTTATGGTCTTCATCAATTTGCCTTCGGGGCAGGGTATTATGAAATGGTGCAGATAAGCGGTTGTCAGAGATTGCTGAGTGTAGCGATTTCGGAATCAAATAGGTATTTCCAATGTTGATGACTCGAGAAGGATGATCTTCTAGGAGGCTTAGAGTTGGTGGCAATTTATTAGCTTAAGTGTTACATAGATGGATTCGGATTTGAGGCAACAATTGGGCAGCGAAGGACGAAGAATGACATATGGGAGGTATTTGGTGGTGGTCGAATTTCTAGAAAGTCAAATATGAAAACCAGAAGTCGAGAAGTTGCTTAAAGGAGAGGGTTTAACAAAAGTGGAAGAGTGGTAGAACAGCATGTGGATTCTGTAGTAGGATAGCCATATGCCTTGAGGAAAGTTTAGAACAATTTAGGAATCATGGTGGACAGTGACTAGGTCCATGGAATTTATTTGGATGCAACATGACTTTGAGTTTGTAATGTATTTTTGGACTTTTAGTTGATGCTAATGGGGAAGAAGGAATCTTAGTGGGTTCCAGGGTTATGTGATTGTAGCTTCGAGCTAAGTGGGGGAGCCCCACCGTCTACGATTGGATTTTGTGGATGTCTACTTGTGAGGTTTCTGGTTATCAAAGTATTGGTGGACTATTATTACTAAGGAAATAAATATCAGTGGTAATTCGAGCAAAGTATTTGAGGAATGTGTGCAATATATTTGGCCTTATCAATTCATGTTCGGGTTTTGGGTTGAGTCAGAGTTATGCTTCTTTTGGGGGTTATGTAGAAGGAAAGTAATTTGGGCGAGTACTTCTTTGAGCGGGTGTTTATGTGCTAACTTCGCACTAGAGTTTGGCTTATATTCAGGATCAAGTTTGAGTGGGTGACTCTCAGCAGTGGCCCTAATAGGTTCAAGAAATTAAGTTCAGTACCTAAGAACTTGGAGTGTTCTATGTTATAATCGGGTATGTGGTGCAGTATTTGAGGAACAAAATAAATAGCTTCGGATTCACGGAATGTCTGGAAGATGGGCCTACCTGTTGGAAATGCAAATTTGCGCACAAGGAGGGTATGAGATAGTTTGTGAGTTTTGTGAAAACATGGTCTCATGAATTGGGTCACTCCGGATGAGTGAAGATTGAGTTTGTAATATTTGGAGTGGAGTTATTATTATTACTAAGGCAAGTTCATAGAAGAAGTTGGTTCAGTTAACAATGGTTGAATCGGCATGATGGTGGCAATGATCAGTTCCTTCCGTATGTTGCGTTTTACAGGTGATTTGTGGCGGTACGTGCCAAACTTGATAGCCACCATAAATTGATTGATTTGGGAGGTATTCGATTCTAATGGCCTTGTGGTGTAAATGGATTCCGGAAGAGTTATGGCGGTTTAGATCACTACTTGAGGTTTGTATTTTCGGTGGCTGGGAGTTCAGTTGTGTGTTGCAATGGTCCTCCGGAAATGAGTTAAGTGAAATGTTTCTATATGATAGAGTGTTCATTCTATTAGTGGTTTAGGAGTTATGATGGGATTCTTATACTCTCGCATATTGGCATGTTAGGTGCAGTGAGCGGCATGGGAATTGAAAGATGAGGATCAAGGTTACAGTTCGGTGTTGACAAGATTGTCACGAGCTCGGATGAGCAGGAAAGAATTCAGATGTTTATATTTAGCTGGCGTCTTCTTTAGTGTCACCTAGGAACGATGCTCTATGTAAAAGGCTTTGTATATTGATTTGTGGAGCCTTGGTTGGCCCTACCAAATTAGTACGGTTGGTGGCGTAGATGTACAGACTTTGCTGCCTGGTGTGAACGGTCATGTGAGCGTATCCCACAGGGAAATTTGTATAAGTGTGACATGTTAGTCACCTGATTGTTAAGGATGGTGACCAATTATGGAAATTCTGGCACTATCGCTAATGTTAGAATTTATGCCTGAAGGGTGCTCTATTCATTTGATCGTGGACTGTGGATGTTTGTTCTAGATTTTACTGTTGTTCTTGTGTGTCATGGGAAAAGATTATTGTGGATCCTTGAAAGGTTATTAGCCTAGTACGGTACAGTCAGAATCTGCTTGAGGTCCGTGGATGGATATAAATGTGAATGTGTGCTCTATATCAGACCAGATATGTTCATTTCAGCATAGCGTTGCTTACGGAGGAGTCTTTGGGCCTTGAATGTTATTCTGTCGTCAGTTATTCCATGTAATATCTATTGTGCCATGTGGGTTGTCAGACGGGTTGACTATTCACACACGTATTGAGATCCCATGCAGTTTGTTGTATTGTGAGAGCAGGATGACTCTCGAGATTAAGGTGATTTATTGCATCTTGGTTGTGGTTGGGTTTTGTAGCATACGACGCTATCCGTCTCTCAAAAATTTGTATTATGCACTTGGCATGCTTGTGGCCAATATTCGGGCATTTTGTAGGTATGGGCATTATGTCTTAATGGGTATTTCCTTATTTAATGTGATAAGCGGATTGGGTGGCACGCCACCACGAGTATGCAATTTGGATCGGGTTGCACGCTGCAACAGTATCATGTGTGGATCGGGTAGCATACCACAACAGTGAGATGTTAAGCACAATTCCTTACATTGTTTTTGTGTGTTTCTTGTTTCTTATCTCTAAGAAAGGCTCATAGTATTTGATGGCCGTTCTATCCATTACGCGGGCTGGATAGTTCTTTTCTAGAGTTTGTTCTTCCTTATAAGTCATATTCAAGGTGTAGCTTCTTGGCGCATCGATGGCGTCACATGAAATCTTAGATAATGTTTGTGGTGGCTTATTGCAAGAGCAAATTGTATTGGGTGAGACGAGATTATTGGACCTGGGATCAGTGCGATCGTATTTATATAAGGCATATTAAAGAGCAAATATCGTTATTTAGTTCAGAATGAAGTAATGGTTCTTGTCAGGAGGAAAGACTTCATAATTTGTGATTTTGCAGGTGGTTATGAGTTTCTACACATCTCTTCCCTCGTGGAAGTATTGCGAGAGTTAGTGGCTTATATATGTTATGAGGTGTACTACGGGCTTCAAGTAAGTGGAAATCTCAATTATAATGCTTGGGGGAGATTACCTTGGGAAAATGAGTTATGTGGTGCATAGTGTGATTTCAGCGGAGGAGCATAGTCACGTTGGGTTCAGTGGCTGGTAACGTGAAGAATTTTGGATGTTGGAATTTGGTTCTAATGCTTGATAGCTAAGGTAGCAGGAAGGATCTTCAGGTTGTGGTGGCACGGGTAGGTGCACGAGGTGTTAAACAGTGATTTTAAACAACTCAGGAGCTTTTTCTTAGAACGTTCGAAGACGAATGTATGTTTAAGTGGAAGAGAATGTAATGACCCGACCGGGTCTTTTTGAGGTCTAGCGCATCGTTCGGCTGTTTGAGACCTTGAGTATCTTCACTTTAGATAGTATGACTTGTACGTGTGGTCAAAATTGAATTCGGGAAGTTCAGAGTTGATTTGGAAAGAAACTTCTAATTTCGGAAGCTTTAAGTTGGAAGAGTTGACCAAGGTTTGACTCTTGAGAATACGACCTCGCAATCGGGATTTGAAGGTTTTAATAGGTTCATATGATGATTTCGAACTTGGGTGTGGTTCAGATAGAGTATCGTGTTGCCCGGGAGAATATTTTGGCGCCTATTATGGAAAGCTGGCATTTTTGGATGAATTTCATAGGTTTGGGTTGAATTGGATTTTGATGATATCGATATCCGTTTAGGATTCCGAGCATGGGAATAGCTCCGTCTGGTAATTTATGTCTTAGGAGCGCATCTGGACGTTGATTTGGAAGTCTGTAGGTTGTTTCGGCGTTAATTGGTGAAGTTGAGAAGTTGCAAGATTTTGGAAATTTTAACCGGGAGTGGACTTTTTTATATTGGGGTCGGATCTATATTTTGGAAGTTGGAATATGTCTGTAATATCATTTATGACTTGTATGCACAATTTGGCATTGTTCCGAGTTGATTTGATAGGAATCGTACTCGCGGAAGTGTTTCTATAAATTCTCGTGTTTCAAGATTGAATTCATGTGTTTTGGGCATCTGATTCATGATTCTAGATTTTATTTCGGCATTGTGATCGCTCGAGCGAGTTCATATAAAGGTTTTAGACTTGTGTTGATATTTGGTTTGGAGACCCGAGGGCTCGGATGAGTTTCGGACATGTTCCGAAAGTGTTTTAAACAGAATTTTGACTGCTGGTGTTGTTGGTGCTCAGGTATCTCAATTGCGAACATTTCTTTGCATTTGCGATGTCTGTCAATTTTGCCTTGGTTTGCAATTGCGAACATTTCTTTGCATTTGTGAAGTCTGCGAATTTTTCCTTGGTTCGCAGTTGCGAACATTTCATCGCAGTTGCGAGGGTTCACAAATACGAACCCTGTGTCACAAATGCAATATCTGGGGCTGTTTTTAAGACTTCATTTTGGGACTTAGCCCATTTCTCTCACATTTTTATTTGGTTGGGCGATTATTTGGAGCTTTTGGAGGCGAGACTTTTATCATCTTTGGCAAGGTAAGTAATTCCCACACATTACAAGTTAATTACGAGAGTTACATATGGATTTAAATATGAAATTTTGTAGAAATTTGGGATTTTGAAGAAAAACCTAAAAATTGTTATTTTTGGATTTTAACCACGAAATTTGACATGGAAATGGGAACAAATCATATAATTGAGTTCGTATTTTTTCTTAATCTGGGTACGTGGGCCCGAATGACTTTATCGGCTTTTCGAGCGGAGTGAGAAATTGTTATAAATTGATTTATTATGAGTATTAGAGTATATATTTATGGATTTGCACATTGATTGACTATGTTTGGAGAGACAGGCATCAGTTTGGCATTGGAGACGAATTATAGAACTTCGGAGCGAGGTAAGTCTCTAGTCTAACTCTATGAGGGGGAAACTACCCCCTATGAATTGTAATTGATATGTGTTACTTGTTTTTTTTTTTAGGGGGGGGGGGGCTACGTACGCATGAGGTAATGAGAGTCCATACCTAGATACATTTTTGTTATTGTCCGGGTAGACTCCGGTTCATGCCATGCTATAACTGACTATTTGAGTTATCTCTCGCTTATTAAATTCTTTTACTTCACATTACTACTTGAGATTATATGGGCGTAGATTTATAGAGTTTCTATTGTAAATATTTGACGGGTTTCATGATTAACCGCAGAATAGTTGTATTCCTCTTACGAATTTCTCTCGCGTTACACGTTCTCATAGAAAGGTTTCCTCAAAGCTCCTTATAACTCGCATGTCCCTTCGTGAGTGGGGTCAAGGACCAGTCAATGCTTCTTTTTCTAATGTGATCGGGACGTCCGCTTTAGTAGGATAGATACATCTATGGTTCATGTCGTTCGACCCTCGGCAGTGCACAGATTATGATGGGTTCGGGCCGTTCGTCTCGGCAGGATTAAGTACCACACTCTCATTGGAGTGGGATGTTTGCCTCGGTAGTATAATAGATGTATCTATATTTCATGACATTTGACCTTCGGCTGTGAACAAATTATGATAGGATCGGGCCGCACGCATCGGCATTTATATAAAATGCTCTCATAGAACTCATGTGTAATATTTGACAAGAAATTAGTCTATCTATGAGTATTCCTTATTTGAATTATGACGACCTATCTAGTAATATATATATATATATATATATATATGCTCCGGTTGAGGAGGTTATTGCTAATTGAGAGTAGAGTCTATTGTAGAGAGGAGGATTGTATCACATATTTACACTTGTATATTTCATTTATTGAATATGCCCCACATATGTTTCCTTCTTATTATAATTGTCTTATTGGACTACTAATAGTATCGATGTTGACCCCTCGTCACTACTTCTATAGGGTTAGGATAGATACTTACTGGGTACACATTGATTTACATACTCATGCTACACTTGCTGCACTTTTTTGTGCAGGTACATATATGTCTGGTGATCCTTTAGGCGTAGAGGCACGGATGGTGCGGGAATTTATCGTGAGCTGCATTTCATGTTACGATCCATAGCCTACAGAGTCTCCATCAGAGTTATTTCTGTTCTCCTGTCAAATTTGTATTCCAAACAGATGTTGTATTTTATTATATTTCCTAGTTGATGCTCATGCACTTGTGACACCGGGTTTTTGGGGTGCTTACGGGTTGTTCATTATTGTAGTTGTGAAAATATTATCAGTTACTCCGTAAATTCTATTTCTTACTATTTAATTGATGACAATTATGATTTCAGAATACAAAAATAAGTAATTAAGTTAATCATTCGCTGTTGTCTTTCCCGACGGCGGTGTTAGGCGCCATCACGACCACTGGTGGATTTTGGGTCGTGACACCTACTCTGGAACGAGTAGTTTCGGGGTAACATAAACAAATAGAGGCTATGAACTCTTCTCAGAGATCTAAGGAAACTCCCAAAATGTTCTTCTAAGTAATTCTTGCATCTCAGAATTTAAAACAATGATATATCTTCATAGTTCTGAACAAAACAGTTCCTTAAAATAAATGATGTTACGTTTTCTTCAAGTCCTCTTCGGCTTCTCGTGCAGCCTTTTCTAAGCCTTTCTTTAGGCTATAATTTCTTGAGGACAACATAGAGCATGACTTTATGTATATGATATTTTGTGACCTTTAAGAGAAATTATATAATATTAAAACCAAGATAGTTTCCTTATATATTTTATGAAGCTACAATATAAATATAATTTCACAATAACCTTTCTTGTTTGTGATTCAACCTCTATGCTCGAATTAGCCACTCTTACTATTTTGGTTTGCGACATGACTCTACTCGTTATTCCCCTTCTCTTATAATCCTTTCATCATGAAAAGACACCTATAGGTTGGTAAATGCACCCTTTATTGTAGGTCTGCTCATAAAAACCATAAAGTTACATTGTAAACATAAAACATATTTAGGCACTTCTAACATGATTTTCTTTATGTAAAAACGTTTAGGGGGATCTAGACATCACCTCCCTTTTCTCCTCATAGTAGATGTACTTTCCTTATAGATCCCACATTTATAACATATTTTTCGCAACCTCAATCTTAGGACGCCATTCATCCATATATGACTTTTGCTAACCTTTAATCGTTTTATATCTACCATACCTTTTATCCATTTGGGTTCTTAGGATACGACTTATCTTATCAGGTTCGCTATATCAATTTGGAGACTCAATCCTCTGCCCACTTAATTGTTACAAATAGAACTATTTCTGAACCTGTGACATTATCTAACTTTGGGAGTTACATGTTCTACGGATAGGGTATTATCCACATCTATATGGCTTGTGACCAGTGGTGACATATAAACTATAGAACATCCATGTATGTTCTTCATCTTCTCATCTTTTATGATTTTTTGAAATTACCCAAAACATAGTGGTGTTCTTCTACCAAACTTTGGATTACTGCAATTTAACATCTGTCATGTGTCACTTATTGGCACCAATCTCAAGTTTATCACTTAATCCTTTATACGATAGGCACATGTGAGGGCAGTGCCATCACATAGCTTAGGCTCACTAGCATACTCTACTTTAGATTTTGAAAGAAAAATTTTATATACTTGTATGCATCCTCACACAACTCTTTAACGAATAATACTCCAGTGTTATTGTAGCCTCTCACGATATTAACATTTTAAGAACTCCACCCAATGATCTTGACCTATATGCGCACTCATGATATCTCTTTTGTCACGACCCAAATACCTAACCCGTCGTGATGGCACCTATCGCGGAACTAGGCAAACTGACATTCTCCATATGCTTTCAATATATATAACAGAAGTGATCTAAAGCAATTAAACTAGCTGAAGGTTTACATAATAACGGGGTAGAACCCAAAATATAAGTGCGGAATGATATCTCGACATCGGAGTGTCACTAATTCATGAGCATCTAATAACCAATCTAGAAATATAGTCTACTACAATCTGTGCCAAATAAAATACAAGAGAGAGATAATAAGAAAGGATAAACAAGGATTGCGGACGCCAGCAGCTACCTCGTACGTCTCCGATAATCATCTCGTGCACGAACTCAGCGACCTTCAGAACCGTATACACCTGGATCTGCACATGAAGTGCAGGGTGTAGCATGAGTACAACCAACTCAGCAAGTAACAGAATTAAATAAGGAACTGAGAAGCAGTGACGAGCTATAAAAATACAAATTATTTCAAAAGTTTTCAGTAAAGAATGAACATGCTTCCAAATCCGGTGGTATAAGTCGAATCAGTTCGAGCTCAAGTAAAGTAGATATGAATCTTCCAGAAATTTCACAACAACAGAAAACAACATAAGTACATCAATAAATAAAAGCAAGTACAGCCTCTGAAGGCAGCAGTCACTCAGCTCATCTCAACAGCTCATACTCTCGGCTCTTAGCCCTCAATACACACTCTTAATAGGTACATGCGCCACTGGGGGTGTGCAGACTCCGGAGGGGCTTCTTCCAACCCAAGCGCTATATCGCTACGGCATACAGCCTGACCCAATTATATAAGTAGCCATAAGGCTCGTTGTGGCGTGCAACCCGATCCGTAGTCCATAAATAGCCATAAGGCTCGTTGCGGTATACAACACGATCCATATACCCTCACATATTTCACAACTCGACACTCACGCCCTATCTCAGTCACTAACCTCTCCAAGCCCTCGGGCTCACAGAATATCACAATAATCAGCCCAAATAGAGAATACAACAAGTATCAACAAGAAATGAGAGGGAACAGGGATATAACACACAAGTAAGATTGTGACTGAGTATAACACAACAATAAGCTGTAAATAACAATGGCTTTTCGACTTTACAGTCACACGGGACGGACCAAGTCATAATCCCTCACCGTACACGCTCACATGCCCGTCACCTAGCATGTGTGTCACTCCAAACACTCACATTATACCAATCCTTGGGGTTTCATACCCTCAAATCCATATTTAAGAATCAAACACGCAAAATCCTACTCCGCAATGCCTTTGCCCCTCGAATCAGTCTCCAAAAACCCCGAGTTTAGCCACAAGCAGAACGATATAATTAATGTCGGCTAAAAGAATCAATTCAACAAGCAAAATACGAAATTATAAGTCAAAATCCGAAATAGGGTCAAACCGGCCCGCGGGCCCACGTCTCGAAATCTTAAAAAAGTCACAAAATATGAACACCCATCCACTCACGAGTCCAACCAAACAAGAATTACTCGAATCCAACCTCAAATCACCTTCCAACACTAGAAATCTTAGCCTATGAAGTTTCTACCATTTTCCCCCAAATTTACAACTCAAATCCCTAATTAGATGATAAAAATAGCAATAGATTCATGAAATACAGTCCAATCCGATTTAGAATCACTTACCCCAACAATCCTCATGAAGAATCCTCAAATATTCGCCTCACACTAAGCTTTCAAAGTCCCAAAATCGATATGGGAATCAAACCCTCGAAATCCCATTTTCTGCCTAGTTTTTCCGCACATGCGGACCTTCTGTCGCATCTACGATGCAACACTTGCAGAAATTCCATCGTAGGTGCGGGTCACACTTAAGCTCCCAGGTTCCGCATCTGCGGTCACTCATTCGCACCTGCGGGTGCGAACCTGCGAACAAAAGTCCACTTATGCGATCCTCCCCTTCAATTCACTTTCCCCATCTGCGAAGCTTCAGGAGCATCTGCGGTCTCGCAGATGCGGAAACCCCCTCACACCTGTGACCCCTAGCCATCTTCTCAACTCTCTGTTCTTCGCTCCTTACTTTGCACGTGCGAGTACTCACTTGCGGCCTCCCCACCGTAGGTGTGAAACTACCAAATATCAGAAGGCTTTAGTAATTTCATAAGTTCAAAAGTCAATCCCTTAAGCATCTGAAACACACATGAGGTCCCCGGGACCTCAACCAAACATACTAACAAGTCATATAACCCCATGCGATGCCGAATTACACCTGAATTACACCTTAATTCAAGCCTAAAGAACTTCTAAACTTTCAGATTCCTCAAACGACGCTGAAACCTACCAAACCACGTCTGATTGATCACAAATTTTGCACACAAGTCATATCCAACATTACGGACCTACTCCAACTTCTAGAATCGGAATCCGACACCGATATTAAAAAGTCAACCCCCCGGTCAAACTTTCCAAAAATTTGACTTTTTCCATTTCAAGCCTTAATTAGCTACAGACCTCAAATTAACGGAACTCCATTCTGGAGTCGTCTTCGCATAATTCTGACTACAGTAAAAAATCCTCAGACTTAAGCTTCCGTTTTAGGGACTAAGTGTCCCAAATCACTCCAAAACCAAAATCAAGACCTCCCGGCAAGTCACATACGCAGAAACAGATATGGAGTATACAGTAAATAGGAGATCGGGGATAACACACTTAAAACGACCAGCCGGGTCATTACATCCTCCCCCTCTTAAAACAATCATTCATCCTCGAACGAGCATAGAGATATACCTAAAGTGGTAAGAAGATGAGGTTAACGGCTACGCATATTCTGTTCGGTCTGCCAAGTCGCTTCCTCGACCAGCTGAGCCCTGCACCGAACCTTCACAGAAGCAATAATTTTCGACCTCAGCTTTCGAACCTGCCTATATAAGATCGCCATCAGCTCCTCAATATAACATAAATCCTTGTCCAACTGGACTGAGCTGAAATCCAACACGTGAGACGGATTGCCGTGATACTTTCGGAGCATAAAAACATAGAATACTGGATGAACTCCTGCTAGACTGGGAGGCAAGGCAAGCTCATAAGCAACCTTCCCAACACGTTGCAATACCTCAAATGGGTCGATAAACGTCTGGCTTAGCATGCCCCTCTTTTCGAACTTCATAACACCCTTCATGGGTGACACCCGGAGCAAGACCCACTCTTCAATCATGAATGCAACATCCCAAACTTTCCGATCCGCATAACTCTTCTGTCTGGACTGGGTTGTGCGTAGTCTATCCTAAATCACCTTAACCTTCTCTAGAGCATCCTGAACCAAGTCTGTACCCAATAATAATCTAGCCTCTCCCAGATCGAACCAATCCACTTGAGACCTATACCGCCTACCATACAGAGCCTCATACGGTGCCATCTGGATGCTCGATTGATAATTGTTGTTGTAGGCAAACTCCGCTAGTGGCAAGAATTGATCCCACGAACCCCCAAACTCTATCATACACGCACGGAGCATATCTTCTAATATCTGAATAGTGCGCTCGAGCTGTCCGTCCGTATGAGGGTGAAATGTTATGCTCAACGCCACTCGAGTACCCAACTCATGTTGTACGGCCCTCCAGAACCGTGATGTAAATTGCGTACCCCGGTCAGAAATGATAGATACCAGTACGTCATGAAGCCTGACGATCTCGCAGATATACACTCGAGCTAGCTACTTGGAAGAATAGGTAGTCATCACAGGAATGAAATGACCTGACGTGGTCAGCCGGACGACAATCACCCAAACTGCATCAAACTTCTGCTGAGTCCGTGGAAGCTCAACAATGAAATCCATAGTGATCCTCTCCCATTTCCACTCCGGAATCTCTAACTTCTAAAGCAACCCACCCGGCCGTAGATTTTCATACTTCACCTTCTGGCAATATCGACACTGAGCTACATACTATACTATGTCCTTCTTCATCCTCATCCACCAGTAATGCTGCCTCAAGTCCTGATACATCTTTGATGCACCCAGGTGAATAGAATACCGTGAACTGTGAGCCTCTTGGAGAATCAACTAACGCAAACCATCTACATTGGGAACACATAAACTACCCTGCATCCTCAATGCACCATCATACCCAATAGTGACCTCCCTAGAATCACCTTGCTAGACCGTGTCCTTAAGGTCGAGCAGATGGGGGTCATCATACTGATGCTCCCTTATACGATCATAAAGAGAAGACCGAGAGACCACACAAGCCAATATTCGACTCGATTCTGAAATATCCAATCTAACAAATTGGCTGGCTAAGGCCTGAACATCCAATGCTAATGGCCTCTCCACTGTTGGAAGATATGCTAAGCTCCCCAAACTCTCCGCTCGACGACTCAAGGCATCGGCCACCACGTTGGCCTTCCTTGGATGGTACAAAATGGTGATATCATAGTCCTTAAGAAGTCCAACCATATCCTATGACGCAAGTTAAGATCCTTCTATTTGAAGAGATGATGCAAACTCCGATGATTAATGTAGATCTCACAATGGACCCCGTACAAGTAGTGCCGCCAAATCTTCAAGGTGTGAACAATAGCTGCTAACTCAAGGTCATGGACAAGATAGTTATTCTCATGTGTCTTCAACTGGCACAAAGCATAAGCAATCACTCTACCCTCCTGCATTAGAACACACCCAATACTGATCCGTGAGGCATCATAATACACTATGTAAGAACCAGAAGCTGATGACAGAACTAGAATTGGGGTCGTGGTCAAAGCAGTCTTGAGCTTCTGAAAGCTCTTCTCGCACTCATCTGACCACCTGAATGGAGAAACCTTTTGGCTCAATTTGGTTAAAGGCGATGCAATAGATGAAAAACCTTCCACAAAACGATGGTAATAGCCCGCCAACTAAAGAAAACTTCGAATCTCCAAGGCTGAGGACGGTCTGGGCCAAGTCTGCACCGCCTCTATCTTCTTCGGATCCACCTGAATACCCTCACTGGACACCACGTGCCCCAAGAACACCACTGAACTGATCCAAAACCCACACTTGGAGAACTTTGCATAAAGATTCTCCTCCCAAAACCGCTGTAACACAATCCTCAGGTGCTGGGCATGCTCCTCCAGTCTATGAGGGTACACCGGGATGTCATCAATGAATATAATAATGAATGAGTCAAGATAAGGTTGAAACACGCTGTTCATCAGATGCATGAACGTTGAGGGGCGTTGGTCAGCCCAAAAGACATCACAAGGAACTCATAATGGCCATATCGGGTCCTGAAAGCTGTCTTAAGAATATCTGAGTCTCGAACCTTCAGCTGGTGATACCCTGACCAGAAATCAATCTTGGAGAACACCATCGCTCCTTGAAGCTGGTCAAACAAATAATCAATACGCGGCAATGGATACTTATTCTTTATTATGACCTTGTTCAACTGCCTGTAATCAATGCACATTCTCACAGTATCATCCTTCTTCTTTACAAATAGAACTGGTGCACCCCAAGATGACACATAGGCCAAATAAACCCCTTATTAAGGAGTTCATGAAGATTCTCGTTCAACTCCTTCAATTCCGCCAGTGCTATACGATACAGTAGAATAGAAATGGGTTGAGTGCTCGGCACTAAATCAATACCGAAATCAATATCCCTATCGGGCAGCATGCTTGGTAGGTCTGCAGGAAACACATCAAGGAAATCTTACACCACCAGAATAGAATCGATAGCAGGGGCCTCTTCACTAAAATCCCTCACAAAGGCCAAATAAGATAGACAACCTTTCTCAACTATCCGCTGAGCTTTCAAGTATGAAATCACTCTACTAGGAACATAGTCTATAGAGCCGCTCCACTCAACCCTCGGCAACCCCGGCATCGCCAACGTCACGATCTTAGCGTATCAATCTAGAATATCATGACATGGAGACAACCAATCCATACCCAAAATAACGTCAAAACCGACCATACTAAGAAACAAAAGATCTACCCTAGTCTGCAGACTCCCAATAGTCACCACACATGACCGATATACACGATCCACAATGATAGTATCGCCCACTAGAGTGGAGACATGAACATGTGAAACTAGAGACTCACGGGGCATAACCAGCTAATGAGCGAAATACGAGAGCAGATATGAATAAGTTGAACCACGATCAAATAATACATAGGCACCTCTATGGAAAACTGAGACAATACCTGTAATCACGGCATCCGAAGCAATGGCATCTAGTTTTGAAGGAAAAGCATAGAAACGGGCCTGGCCACACCCTGATCGGCCTCCACCTCTCGGGCAACCCCTAACTGACTAGGCTCCACCCCGAGCTAGCTGAGCGGGTAGTGTAGAAACTGGTGCTGATGTCATAGACTAGCTCCTCTGCTGAGCCGGACCTCCTGTAAGGCGAGGACAATATCTCCTGATGTGGACAAAATCTCCACACTCATAGCAAAACCCCGGTGCTGGTGCTGGGGACTGAAGGGAGCCCCGAGCACCGGGATAACTGGTAGAAGGACCTGGCATAGACGAGCCCTGACCCGATAGAGCACGGGACGAACTCTGAACCTGTAGGTCATTGATAGATAAATGGCCTTGCTGATAACCATGTGAACCATTGTCGGATGATGCACTACGGTGTACTAGGCGAGCCGTCTAAGCATGTTTAAAAGGACAAACCCTACCATGGTGGAACGGTCGCCCAGAAGGAACACCGCTAAATCCACCCTATACACAAGGCCTCTTGGCCTCCCGCTTCTGACAGTGAACCATCTCATTCTGATGCGCAATGTCGACAACCTCAACAAAAGTAGCACTAGACACTCTCTCTCTCTGGTCATAAGCAATCGCAACTGAAAAGTAAGGCCATCTATAAACCTCCTGATCCTCTCCCTGTCTGTGGGAACCAACAAGATAGCATGACGGGTCAACTCCTAGAATTATATCTCATACTACGTCACAGACATATCACCCTGACGAAGATGCTCGAACTGCCTGCGCAGCTCCTTTATGCGGGGCTGTTGCACAAACTTCTATAAGAATAGACCGAAGAACTGCTGCCATGTAAGGGGTGCTGCACCGACCGGCTACGCCTCTCGTAAGCCTCCCAATAACTGAAGAGAGCGCCATAGAACTGAAAAGTAGTGAATTAAACCCCACTGTCCTTTAGCATACCTGTTGTACGGAGTATACTCATACTCCTATCCAAGAATCCCTATGCATCCTCTCCCTCAGTACCAATGAAAGATGGAGGTTGGAGCATCCCAAACCTATCCAATCGACACTTCTCATCATCAGCCATGACAGGAACAATATAATCCTGAACAACTACAACCGGCTGGGCTGGTGGTGCCCTCGGTGTCTGGAATCCCTGTACGACCTGCTCTGGTGTGCGGGCAGTGGGAGTCTAAGCACTTCCCCCAGCCTAAAAAATAGTTGTTGCGGCCGAAACAAAGAACGCCTGAGCAAGAATGGTACACACGGTAAAACTCTAAGCTAAGGCCTCCTAAAGGCCTGGAATCACAATAGGCACAAGTGGTGCCTTAGCTGGTCCCGCTGGTGCCTCAACAATTGGGACCTAGTCCTGATCTGGGGCAATTGGTGGATCTGCAGGTACTACCCTATCGCGGAAACTGGTGGATCAGCAGGTACTACCCTACGCCGCACCAGCGAAAATTCCATCGCAAGTGCGGATCCCACTTTAGCTCCCAGATTCCGCATCTGTGGTCAGTCATTCGCACCTGCGGGTGCGTACCTGCGGACAAAAGTCCGCTTATGCGATCCTCCCCTTCAATTCACTTTCTACATCTGCGAAGCTTCAGGCGCATCTGCGGGCTCGCAGATGCGGAAACCCCCTCGCACCTGCGACCCCTGGCCATCTTCTCAACTCCCGCTTATGCGCTCCTTCCTCCACACGTGCGAGTACACACCTGCAGCCTCCCCACCGCAGGTGCACAACTACTAGATATCAGAAGGCTTCAACAATTACATAAGACCACAACTCATTCTGTTAAGCATTCGGAACACACACGGGGCCACCGAGACCTCAACCAAACATACCAACAAGTGATATAACCCCATGCGAACTTAGTCGAACCTTTGAATCACTCAAAACAACATCAGAACATCAATTACACCCGAATTCATGCCTAAAGAACTTCTAAACTTTCAAATTCCTTAAACGACGCCGAAACCTACCAAACCACGTATGATTGACCTCAAATTTTGCACACACATCATATTCACCATTACGGACCTACTCTAACTTCCAGAGTAGGAATCCGACCCCGATATTAAAAAGTCAACCCCCCGGTCAAACTTCCCAAAAATTCAACTTTCGCCATTTCAAGCCTATATTAGCTATAGACCTCAAATTCAGTTTCTGGACACACTCCTAAGTCTAAAATTACCTAACAGAACTGACGGAACTCCATCCCGGAGTTGTCTTCAAACAATTTCAACTATGATAAAAAATCCTAAAACTTAAACTTCCGTTTGAGGGACAAAGTGTCCCAAATCACTCCGAAACCAAGATCAAGACGTACCGGTAGGTCACATACGCAGAAACAAATACGGGGAAGATAGTAAATAGCGGATCGGAGCTAATACACTCAAAACGACCGCCCGGGTCTATACACCTTTTTTGTGGCATTCCTCATATGTGTCACGACCCAACTGGAGGGTCATGACTAGCACCCGGGCCATACTTGCCGAGCACCAACGTATATTTTATCTAACCTTCCTTCTTATTTTTAAGGGCCGACAAGATCAATATAAATGATAGACATGGATCATGAACATCAAACAATGAAAGATAATGTCATGAACATACATAACATGGGACGACAAGACTGTCAAGAAACTATATATAAGGTATGAGCTACCATGCTG
>AWOL01S0046270.1:28946-41379 GCA_000715115.1 Nicotiana otophora | reverse complement strand
GACTCCGTGCTAACAAAGACGGTGGTATATGGGTACTAATGATCTCCCAACCAAAATTATATATGAAGTTCGTATTTTGGAAATTATTATTTGTTAATTGGACATTTGGATATTGTTGATTGTGACTTATTGTTTCTATGTGTTGCCTTTTCTTATATGGGCATTCTATTTTGAAAGAGGACTTTTAGATATGCATACTAGTGTTATTCGATAGTACTAACATCCCTTTTGCTGGGGGCGCTGCATCTTTAATTGATGTAGGTGATTCTACAGCAGGCGACATTGATCAGTGATAGCAGTACACTCTTTTTAGCTAATTTGGTGAGCCCCACTTCATTTCGGGGTCATGTATCTTTTGTTTCTCATGTACGGTGTTTTGAGGTATAGCGGGGGCCTTGTTGCCGGCATTTTCATATTACTCTTCTATTGTACTTAGAGGCTCCGTAGACAGATTGTGGGTTATGGTTGATGTTGGGAATTGAACTAGAAATTTTGGCTTGGAAATCATGTTTTTTATTAATTCTATAAACTCGTAATATTTTTGAATTTATAAATGAAGCTGCTAATGGGAATGAAATGGAAGTTATTAATAAAATCTTTTCAGTGTTGATTAATGGAGTGCATCTCCTCTTTATTCATGGATGAGTTTGGGTAGAAGGAAATCTAATAGGCTTGCTCGGTCGGGTTTTCTCGGATGAGCGCTGGTCGCGCTCCCCGCGTTTGGCTCGTGACAGTGCATTTGTTCAACCTCCAGCCCCAGCTTCCAGTCCCGGTGTCTCTGACGAGGATCTTAGGGCAGCCATACAGATGTTTACTCATATAGTGGCTTCTCAAGCCCAAAGATCGAATGTTGCACCTACTTCTTCAAGTCAGCTAGGGGATTCCGCTAGTTCCAGGGTGAACATGTTTCTTCAGTTGGATCCTTCAGTGTTCATAGGTACTGATCCTCTGAGTTATGCGTGCTACTAAGATAGAGGGAGTGGAGTTGGACTCTTACCTCCTGAAAGGGGTGGCCTCTTATTGGTTTGAGTTGTGGGAGGACTCCCGTGAGCAGGGGAGCCCTTCGACGAGGTGGAGTCAGTTTGCCGACGCCTTTATTGACCATTTCTTGCCTGCTGAGACTAAGGTGGCCAGTGCCGTTGAACTTGAGAGACAGAAACAGGGTGGCATAAGTTTGTGGGAGGACCATAAGTGGTTATCGCACTTCTCCAAGTACGCCATTTGCATGTTTCCCACTATGGAGGCAAGAGTGTGCCGGTTTGTGTAGTGCCTCAGCCCCATGGTTATCATTGAATCTAATATGAACTAAGGGATGATGATGGAGGTTTCTCAAGCCACAGAGACCCACAAATTGAAGAATAGAATGGAGGGTCATCAGGGCCATCCCAGTCCTTTACTTAGTCTTTGTGAGTGCACAGCCAGCAAGCCCCAAGCAGCAGCAGCGGAATCGTTTTAGGACCAGTTAGGGAAACAGGAGATCCTACTAGTCGGGTCGGCCTGGAGGGAGATTCCAGCAACAGTGGAGGCCCCCATGCCTTAGTGGTGGGAAGATACATTTTGGGGCCTGCTTCATGGACCAGCCGATATGCTATGGGTGCAGTATCAGGGGTCACATTTAGAGGTATTATCATTCGTCATGCCAAAGTGTGGGTAGGGGTACGGCACAGCTATTCAGTTCTGCATCCACTACATCTGCAACACCTTCTCTAATTCGAGGCACTCCAGCACCCGCAGAGCATGGTACTGTTAGGGCTGGTGCACAGAGTTTGGGAGGACCCAACAGTTTCTATATTATGAGGGGTCACTAGAGTTTTGAGGCTTCTCCAGATGTTGTCACAGGTATATTAACTTTCCAATCTCATGATGTATATGCCCTTATTGATCCCGATTTCACGTTGTCATATGTCACTCCTTATGTTGCTATAGAATTCGGGATAGAACCAGAACATCTTCTTGAGTCGTTCTCTGTATCTACTCCAGTTGGTGAGTCTATTGTGGCCGCAGGGGTTTATAGGGATCGTGTCGTCATGGTGTATGGTTGGGACACCATGGTTGATAACATTGTATTAGGAATGGTCGATTTTGATGTAATAATGGGGATGGATTGGCTTTATTCATGTTTTGCCAACCTTGATTGTTGAACTAAAACTGTTAGGTTTAAATTCCCAGATGAGCCAGTTATTGAATTGAAAGGGGATGATATAGTGCTGAAGGGTAGGTTTATCTTAAGGCCACGAAGATGATCAACAAAGGGTGAATTTACCTTTTCGTTTGGGCTACAGACACGGATGCTGAGGTTCCTACACTTGAGTCTGTGCCAGTGGTGAATGAATTTTTGGAGGTCTTTCTAGATAGCCCATTGGGATCCTATCAGACAGGAAGATTGATTTTGGAATTAATGTGATGCCAGACACACAACTTATATCTATTCCAACCTACATAATGGCACCGCCAGAATTGAAGGAACTAACATAGCAGTTGAAGNATAGTGGCTTCTCAAGCCCAAAGATCGAATGTTGCACCTACTTCTTCAAGTCAGCTAGGGGATTCCGCTAGTTCCAGGGTGAACATGTTTCTTCAGTTGGATCCTTCAGTGTTCATAGGTACTGATCCTCTGAGTTATGCGTGCTACTAAGATAGAGGGAGTGGAGTTGGACTCTTACCTCCTGAAAGGGGTGGCCTCTTATTGGTTTGAGTTGTGGGAGGACTCCCGTGAGCAGGGGAGCCCTTCGACGAGGTGGAGTCAGTTTGCCGACGCCTTTATTGACCATTTCTTGCCTGCTGAGACTAAGGTGGCCAGTGCCGTTGAACTTGAGAGACAGAAACAGGGTGGCATAAGTTTGTGGGAGGACCATAANGAGGGTGTCGCCTTGGGGTGCACAAGTTCTCTTTGTATGGAAGAAAGATGGGTCACTGAGAATGTGTATTGACTATCGACAACTCAACAAGGTCACAATTAATAATAAGTAACCACTGCCAAGGATATATAACTTGTTTGACCACTTACAGGGTGCTAAGTATTTCTCCAAGATTGACCTAAGATCAAGGTATCACCAATTTAAGATCGGGGAACAGGATATTGCGAAGACAATTTTTAGTTACCGATATGGGCACTTCGAATTTCTGATAATGTCTTTTGGGCTAACAAATGCCCCTCCAGCTTTCATAGATATTATGAATCGAGTCTTCAAGCCTTTTATTGACTCTTTTGTGATAGTGTTCATAGATGATATTCTTGTATATTCACGAAGTCGAGTGGACCATGCCGATTATCTCAGGGCAGTTCTGCAGACTCTATATTAGCACAAGTTGTATGCGAAGTTTTCGAAGTGTCAATTTTGGGTTGAATATGTCATATTCTTGGGTCATGTCGTCTCTAGAGAATGAATTAAGGTTGATCCTTAGAAGAATGCAGTTGTGAAGAATTGACCGAGGACTACAACACCAATAGAGATTCGTAGATTCTTGGGTTTAGCTAGGTATTACAGAAAGTTTGTGTAGGGGGTATCTACTCTTGCCTCCCCATTGACTAAATTGACGTAGAAGGTAGTTAAGTTCCAATGGTTCTTGTGAAAAGAGCTTCCAGGAGTTTAAATCAAGATTGACTACAACACCGATGTTGACCCTACCAGAAGGTACATATGGGTTGATATATTGTGATATTTCAAGAATCTTACTGGGGTGTGTATTGATGCAACATGGTAAGGTGATCGCTTACACTTCTAGGCAGCTCAAAAATCACGAGAAGAACTACCCAACACATGACTAAGAGCTCGCGGCGGTGATTCTTGCATTGAAGATTTCACGTCATTATTTGTATGGGGTCCATGTGGATATATTCATTGACCATAAGAGCCTTCAATATATTTTCAAATAGAAGGAATAGAATCTAAGCAGAGAAGATGGCTTGAGTTACTCAAGGACTACGACACCGATATTCTATATCATCCGGTGAATGCTAATGTCGTAGCGTATGCTCTTAGCCAAACATCCATGGGTAGTTTGGCGTACTTAGCAACACATCAAAGATCGTTGGCCGAGGAAGTTCATCGGTTTGATAGTTTTGGAGTTTGTCTTGCAGTCTCTAGTGAAGGAGGAGTAATTATGCAAAATATGGTCGAATCATCGCTTGTTGTGGAAGTCAAGTAGAAGCAGACGACAATCCGTTGTTGGTACAGTTGAAGGAGGAAATGCATAAACATAAGGCCATGGATTCTTCTCTTGGCATGGATGATTGTATGCTAAGGTACGAAGCGCAATTATGTGTTCCTGATGTACATGGTCTTTGAGAAAGAATCATGATCGACGCTCACACTTTCAGGTATTCCGTGCATCCAGGTTGTACAAAGTTGTACCATGATCTTAAGGAAGTATACTAGTGGAACGATATAAAGCGGAATGTAGCAGAATTTGTGGAAAGATGTCCACATTGTCAAAAAGTAAAGGCCGAACATCAAAAGTCTGGTGGGTTGGCACAAAACATAAAAATTCAGATCTGGAAATGGGAGATTATCAATATGGAATTTGTGGTGGGACTACCTTTCACGCCTCACAAGTTTGCCTAGATTTCGGTGATTGTGGACCGACCAACAAAATCAGCATACTTCTTACTTGTTAAGGCTACCAACATTACGAAACTGTATGCTCAGTTGTATATGAAGGAAATAGTCGGGTTGCATGGTACTCCAATTTGTATTATCTCTGATCGAGGGGCACATTTCACAGCAAACTTTTGGAGGAAATTTCAGCAAGGTTTGGGTACTCAAGTGAATCTTAGTACAACTTTCCATCCACAGGCCGAGGGCCATGTAGAGCGGACCATTCAGACGCTTGAGGGTATGTTGCGCGCATGCGTTCTCGACTTTAAGGGTAGCTGGGATGATCACTATCCTATCATAGAAATTTCCTACAACAACAGTTATCATTATAGCATTCAGATTGTGCCATTCGAGGCTCTATAGGGCAGGAGATATAGATCTCCTATTAGGTGGTTTGAGATTGGGGAAGCGGAGTTGATAGGGCCCGAACTCATGTATCAAGGTATGGAGAAGGTTAAGATATTTAAGGAATGGTTGAAAACAACCCAAAGCCATCAGAAGTCCTATCGGGATGTACGTCATAGGGAATTGGTGTTCCAAGATGATGATTGGGTATTCTTGAAGGTTTCCCCTATGAAGAGTGTAATGTGTTTTGGTAAGAAAGGAAAATAGAGTCCGAGTTATGTCTGACCATACAGAATCATTCAGAGGATTGGTCAGGTTGCTTACAGGATAGAACTACCTCTAGAGATATCTTTAGTGCACCCGGTGATTCATCTATCCATGTTGAAGAAGTTGGTTAGAGATCTATTGCTTATTGTTCTAGTGGAGACTATAGAGGTTAATGAGGAATTGACTTATGAAGAGATTCCAGTTACCATTCTTGATAGGCAAGTCTGAATGCTGAGAAACAAATAGATTGCCTTTGTGAAAATGTTATGTCAAAAGCAACAGGTCAAAGTGGCCACCTGGGAAGCCGAGGAAGAGATGAAGAAGGCATATCCTCCTTTGTTTGAGTAGCTATGTAGTTGTGTCCATGAAAAATATTAAGAGCTAACTTTCTACAAATTAAGGATACGTTTTTTAATGTAATGTTTATGACGTTGTGGCCGGTGTTGTTTACATGTTGTTTTACATCGTGGTGTTGTCCTTATGCTGTTAGGACTGGTTCTGGGACTCTCTGGCAGCTGGATAGGCCCAATTACAGGGGAGACCCTTACAAAAGTTTCGGAAATTCAGGGAGTTAGGAAAGAATTTGGAACTGCTTGTGTGAGAAGTAACAGTGGGGTCACATTCGATGCTAATTGTGGATTTTGACCCTCATTCGAGGAAGAATGATCCTAAGCGGGGAAGGATGTGAGGCCCCGTAAAACTTCACCTAAAACCTGGGTTTTGGGGAGTTGAAGAAATTCTTTTTGCATAACAGGGCATTTATACGATCCATTATGCGGTCGCAGAACTTCTCCGTTGTCCGCAGATCCACCGCGGACTGAAGTAGAGAAATGGGCCAGTTTTGGAAGTTGTTTTGTGGTCAACTATACGACCACATAATCGTTTCACGGGCCGCACAACCTTCCCAGAAACAACATGAAGATTTCTGAAGGGAGATTCTCCATTATGCGGTCGCAGAACTTCTCAGCGGTCCGCAGATCCACTGCGGAGTGAAGTAGAGAAATGGGCCAGTTTTGGAAGTTGTTTTGTGGTCAACTATACGACTGCATAATCGTTTCACGGGCCGCACAACCGTCCCAGAAACAACATGAAGATTTCCGGAGGGAGATTTTGTTGTCCATTCTACGGCCGCATAATTGATATATGGGCCGTAGACTGGACCAGAGCAGCCCAGTTTTTGGGACCGTTGCTGCGGTCCATGTTGCAGGCCACAGACCTAATCTACGGTGCACTCTACGACCATAGAGTTGAGTTTAGCAGGTCCATTTTCTTATTTTCAAAATCCGACCCCATTAGATTAAAAGCCATTGGGTCTTATTTAGAAGGCAAAGATATTCAATATTAGAGTGAGGGGAGTGCTTTAGAGAGAGAGAGGAGGAAGCTCTAAGTACTTTTTTCATCAACCCTTTCTCAAGCTTTGAAATTCAACAAGTAAACATTGCAAGGTCTTCATCCAAGAGGTAAGTTTCTACTCTCTAGCCCTCAATTTCGGGATTGGACTGAAAGTAGGTAATGAGAAGTGTGATTCTTGAGTGTTATTTATGCATGCATGTACCATCAAGGTCGGTGTGATTCTTGAGGGTACTTTGGTGTTTTGATGTCTTTTTAAGTTATTCAAAGGCTCGACTAAGCTTGTATATTGATATATGACTTGTTGTTATGGTTGGGTGAGGTCCCGAGGGGCTAGGGGTGATTCCGGGTGGTTAACGGATTGTTTGAATTTGGAAAAATGCAGTTGAAGCTGCTGCTACTGGTATTTCCACACCTGCGGATGGGGAGCCGCAGGTGCGATGACGTAGAAGCACTTGGAGTAGTCGCAGGTGAGGGCAAGGCTAAGGTAGGCTAGAACCGCAAGTGCGAGAAGGTTGTCGCATCTGCGAGCCCGTAGGTGCGAGACCTGGGGTGCAGATGCGGAAAGGAGGATTTTGGCAGGCTTCGCAGAAGCAGAGGGAGATGTGCAGGTGCGCTTCCAGAGGCACAAGATTTGGCTACAGATGTGAAACCTGGGCTCTTAAGTGATTTCCACACCTGCGATGCAAATTCCGCAGGTGCGACGTCGCAGAAGCGAGAGAAGAGACCGCAGGTGCGATATTGCAAGGCAGAAAAGCTCCAACTCGAGGTTGTCTTTCATTTTCAATTTTGGACTTGAGAAACTTTGGAGAGAGGCAATTTTTCGAAGCTTTTCAAGGGGCAACGTTGGGGTATGTGATTCTAACCATTAATGGTATAGATTTTGCGAATCTACGACTTTGTTCATCATTAATTAGTAGGATTTTTGAAGTGAAATAAGTGTAATTTGAGGGTTTGAAGGACCAAATGATGTTGTATTTTGATGAATTTTATATGGTTAGACTCGTGAGTGAATGGGCTTTCGGGTTTTGTAACTTTTGTCGGATTTTGAGACATGGGCCCGGGGGCCGAGTTTTAACAAATTTTGGGTTTTGACTCTAATTTAGTTGTTTTCTTGTAGAATTGATTCCTTTAGCATATATTAATAGTATTGTACTGCTTGTGGCTAGATTCGGGACGATCAGAGGTCCGATTCGAAAGGCGAGGGCATTGCGGAGTAGAGATTTACTCAGATTGAGTTAAGTAACAGGTGTAAATCTAGTCCTGAGGGTATGAAACCCATGATTTTTGTGTCGTGTGACTATTTAAAGGTGACGCACATGCTAGGTGACGGGCGTGTGGGCGTGCACCATTGGGGGATTGTGACTTGGTCCGTCCCGTGGAAATTGTACAGTTGAACAACATATTGTAGCTATATGCTCTTTATGTTCTTTAGACGATTTACTATAAATCATGCTAGATACCATGTCTTGGCTTTATGCTAGTATTGTTTGGACCCTTAGAGCTCGTTTCTTGTTGTCCGCTCACTGCTTATTTGATATCCCGTACTCAGTCATGTTCATGCATTCTTACATTATTGCTCAGTCTCAGTTAATTTATTTGTTGCATCATGTTAATGTTGTTTGGGCTGATTTCTTTGCTTTCTGAGAGACCGAGAGATTGGGGAGGTTTATGACTGAGTGAGGCCGAGGGCCTATTTGTGAGGTGTTGTACCTCAGCACGTGCGTTGTCCATTATGCTTCTGATATGATATTATAGCACGTGAGTTGTTCGTGCATATTATAGCGCTTAGGCCGTAGGAGACCCTCATGAGTTTGAACACCCCCAGTGAGCGCATGTACCTACTTAGTGTGAGTGTTTAGTGCCGAGTGTCGAGTATTGAGGAATTGTGAGGCATATGTGATTGTGAGGCTTGAGTGATTGTGAGGTTGGAGTGATTGAGAGGACTGAGTGATGTTAGCCCGGGGGCAGTATATGACTTCATCATCCATGCTCATAGTTGCTTTAAGTCCTTGTTTGAGAACCGTTGAAAGATATTTCTAATTGATTTTCTTGAACTTGATTTAAACAAGCTGATTTGACTTAAACTGTGGTTACAAAGCATGCCGCACTTTACTAAATATTTATGATATGAACGGTATTTGCATTTAGCTTGTCACTACTTCTCAGCCTTTATTTATTTCTGTTACTTACTGAGTTGGTGTACTCGCGTTACTCCCTGCACCTTGTGTGCGATCCAGACATTTTTGGTCACGGTAGTGGCTGCTGATATTCTTATAGCTGATCATTGGAGTTATCAAGGTAGCAGTATGGCGATCACATCCGTGTTTTATATTTATTTATCTCCCCTTAGTTGTATTTTTGAGTTTTCCCACACTATGTTAGTCTTATTGTTGTCGGACCAGTTTTTAGCAGTTCCTCATGACCTAGTAACACCCCAATGTTTGGGGTTATTCATTCCGCATTTCTATTTTTGAGTTCAACCCTTGTTTCTTTTATGAAATTCTTCTATACAAGACACCTTTTTGGCCTATATGTGAATGAGTTGTTGTAGGTCTCACGAGTCATGAGCGGATTTAGTAGAGTCTTGCAGATCGTTACGGAGATGTTTGTACTTATCTTCGAGAGGCTGCAGAAGTTTTAGGAAAATTCCACATTCTTGAATTCTTGTCCTGCAAATCTGTTGATTCTGGTAACTAAACATCTGTTGTTTCATTCTCTCACAGATAGTGAGGACTCGTACTAACAGATAGGATGGACGGCCACCAGTACCACCATCTAGGGCCATGAGAGGCCGGGGTCGTGGAATAGGCTGCGGTAGGGGTAGAGGTAAAAGACGCGTAGCAGCCGGGGCAGTACCTGCAGACCCACCAGTTGCCCCAGATCAGGATCAAATTCCAGTTGTTGATGGACCAGCTTAGGCACCACCTGTGCCAATTGTGATTCCAGGCCTTCAGGAGGCCCTAGCTCAGATTCTGACAGCGTGTACCGGCCTTGCTCAGGTGATCTCTATGTCAATGGCCGCAACCACTTCTCAGGTCAGGGGAGGCACTCAAACCCCCGCCGCTCGCACACCCGAGCAGGTTGTTTAGGGACTCTAGACACCGGGAGCACCACCAGCCAAGCCGGTTACAGATGCTCAGGGTTATGTGGTTCCTGCTATGCCTGAGGATGATCAGCGTAGATTGGAGAGGTTTGGGAGATTCCAGCCTCAACCTTTTAGTGGCACAGAGAGAGAGGATGCCCAGGACTTCTTTGACAGGTGTTAGAGGATACTCCGTACAACTGGTATTCTAGAGACTTGTGGGGTCTCATTCACCACTTTTCAGTTTTCCGGGGATGCACTCAGATGGTGGGAGACTTACGAGAGGCGTAGGACTATTGGCACAACACCCCTTTACTTGGCAGCAGTTCTCTGTGGTCTTTTTGGAGAAGTTTGTGCCTCAATCCCGTAGAGAGGAGCTGCGCAGGCAGTTCGAGCATCTTCATCAGGGTGATATGTCTGTGCTGCAGTATGAGATGTGGTTCTCAAAGTTGGCTCGTCATGCTATCTGGTTGGTTCCCACAGAAAGGGAGAGGATCATGAGGTTTATAGGTGGTCTCACTTTTCAGTTGTGGTTGCTCATGACCAGAGAGAGGGTGTCTAATGCTACTTTTAATGAGGTTCTCGACATTGCTCGGCAGATTAAGATGGTTAGCAGTCAGGAGAGGATTGAGAGGGAGAGCAAGAGGCCTCGAGGATAGGGAGGATTTAGTGGTCCTCCTTATGGGGGTCAATTCTAGCACGACAAAGGCCATCCATTCAGGCCTGCTCAGCCAGTCCACCCAGTTCACCGTGGTGCATCATCGGGCCATAGTTCTCACAGTTCTGATCAGGGCCACTCATCACTTCGTGCCCTTCCAGCCTAGAGTTCGTCCCGTGCTCCATTAGTTCAGGGCTCCTCTATGCCCAGTCTTCTACCGATTATCCAGGTGCTCGGGGCTTTCTTCAATTCCCGCCACCAGCACCAGGGAGTTGTTTCAAGTGTGGGGAGTTTGGGTATTTGTGGAGGCAGTGTCCTCGTGGTCATTGAGGTCTATCTCAACAGAGGAGTTAGCCTTCGACTTCATCACCAGTTACTTCACCACCTGCCCAGTCAACTCGGGGTGGAGGTTAATCTGCTAGGGGTCGCCCTAGAGGGGGAGGCAGATTAGGGGGTGGCCAAGTAAATTTCTATGCCCTCCCTCCCAGACCAGATGCTATTGCTCCAGATGCTATGATTACAAGTATTGTCTAAGTTTGTCACAGAGATGCCTCTATATTATTTGACCCTAGTTCCACGTATTCATATGCTTCGTGGCATTTCACCCATTTTCTGGATATGCCCCGTGAGTTGTTAGTTTTATATATTCATGTATCTACTCTTGTGGGCGATGCTGTTGTTGTGGACCGCGTATATCGGTCATGTGTGGTGACTATTGGGCATCTGGAGACCCAAGTGGATCTTTTGCTGCTCAGTATGGTTGACTTTGATGTTATATTGAGTATGGATTGGTTATCTCCATGTCATGTTGTTCTAGATTATCACGTAAAGACCGTGACATGGGCGATGCCGGGATTTATGAGGGTTGAGTAGAGCGGTTCTATAGATTATGTACCTAGTAGGGTGATTTCATATTTGAAGGCTCAGCGTATGGTTAAGAAGGGTTGCCTGTCTTATTTGGCATTTGTGAGGGATGTTAGAGTAGAGACTCTTACCATTGATTATGTTCCGGTGGTACGTAATTTTCCGGCTGTGTTTCCTGCTGACTTGCCAGGCATGCCGCTTGACAGGGATATTGATTTCGGTATTAATTTGGTGTCGGGCAATCAGCCCATTTTTATTCCACCGTATCGTATGGCACCGGCGGAGTTGGAGGAACAACTTCAGGAATTCCTTGATAAGGGGTTTATTCGGCCTATTGTGTCACCTTGGGGTGCACTGGTTCTATTTGTAAAGAAGAAGGATGGTTCCATGAGGATGTGAATTGATTACAGGCAGTTGAACAAGGTCACAGTTAAGAACAAGTATCCTTTGCCTCGTATTGATTATTTATTTGACCAGCTTCAGGGAGCGAGGGTGTTCTCCAAGATTGATTTGAGGTCCGAGTATCACCAGATGAAGATTCGGGATTCGAATATTCTTAAGACAGCTTTTAGGACCCGATATGGCCATTATGAGTTCTTAGTGATGTCTTTTGGGCTGACCAATGCACCAACAACGTCCATACATTTGATGAACAGTGTATTCCAACCCCATTTGGACTCATTTGTTATTGTATTCATTGATGACATCCTGGTGTACTCTCGTAGCCAGGACGAGCATGCTCACCATCTGAGGATTGTGTTACAGATACTAAGGGAGGAGAAGCTTTATGCAAACTTCTCCAAGTGTGAGTTTTGGCTCGGTTTAGTAGCATCCTTGGGGAACATGGTGTCCAGTGAGGGTATTCAGGTGGATCCGAAGAAGATAGAGGCGGTGCAGAGTTGTCCTAGACCGACCTCAACCATAGAGATTAGGAGCTTCCTTGGTTTGGCGGGCTATTACCATCACTTTGTGGAGGGATTTTCATCTATTGCATCGCCCTTGACCAAATTGACCCAAAAGGGTGCTCTAATCAGGTGATCTGATGAGTGTGAGGAGAGCTTTTAGAAGCTCAAGCCTGCTTTGACAACAGCTCCAGTGTTAGTTCTTCCATCAGCTTCAGGTTCTTACACCGTGTATTATGAATCCTCGAGGGTAGGTATTGGATGTGTTCTAATGCAGGAGGGTAGGGAGATTGCCTATCCCTCGCGCCAGTTGAAGACCCATGAAAAGAACTATCATGTCCACGATCTTGAGTTAGCAACCATT
>AWOL01S0046270.1:0-12349 GCA_000715115.1 Nicotiana otophora | reverse complement strand
AGGAGATGAACATGCTCTGAAACTGGACTAAAGTCTCCTGAAGGGCGGGTGCAGCAACAGGGATCTCAGGTGTCTGCCCTCCAGTTGGAGCTACTGGGCTCCTCTCACTGCACTGCGTGGACGTCCTCGGCCTCTACCCCGGCCTCGGCCTCTTGCGGCTCTAACAGGGGGCACATGTGCCAGGTCATCAGATCTGCCTGTACGTGTCCTCACCATCCGTGACATAATAGAATACAGCAGTTTAGAATTTTGAAGTCAATAATTTTCGCACGACAAAGAATCAATGAAGTGCAGTTTTTCCTAACAGTTCCATAGCCTCCGGAAGATAAGTACAGACGTCTCCGTACCGATACGTGAGACTCTAATAATCAGGCTTGTGACTCACGACACCTATGAACCTAGAGTTCTGATACCAACTTGTCACGACCCAATTCTCCCTCTGTAAGTCATCTTGACGAAAACTAGTCTCTACGACTAGGTAAGCCTAAACAAATGTGAAAATAACAAAATAGAAGTAACAATGCCGCTCGGAATGTATAATAACCAACACTCTAGTAATACACAGTATTCCTAAAACTTGAAACATCATAAGTCACAAAATACAGAAGGAAACTAGTATCTCTATACACCAGAGTTTAATAAAAGAAGTACGTAAGGTAAATGACATAGTAGAGAATAGAGGGGGACTCTGAGTTCTGCGGACACGACAAATGTACCTTGAAGTCTCTGTACAACAGCAAGCACTCTCAGATAGTAGTGCTGCTGATAAGAAGCATGTAGATCTGCACATAAAACATGTGCAAAAGAGTAGGATGACTACACCACAACGGTACCCAGTAAGTGTCAAGCCTAACCTCGGTAGAGTAGTGACGAGGTCGGGTCTAGGCCCTACTGGGATATAATAATAAGATAGATGATATAATAAAATGAGGTAGAACGGAGAGGTTAACAGAAAGTATTCACAAAGCAATAACAACACAGCACAATGTGATAACAATAGGGGCACTCCCGAGATACCATCTCGTAGTCCCAAAAGTAAATACTCAACAGGGGATCTCCCGAGATACCGTCCCGTAGTCCCAAAAATAGATATGCAGGGAGAACTATCGAGGTACCACCTCCTAGTCTCAAAAGTAAATGTGCAGGGAGAACTCCCGAGGTAACGCCTCGTAGTCTCAAAATTAAATGTGCGGGGAGAACTCCCGAGGTACCGCCTCATAGTCTCAAAATAAACACATAGCTCAAACCGATAAATACAACAGTTACAACAAGAATACTATAGTTAAGACTGCTATAATCAAGGAGAAACAACAAATCAACTAGGCATGCTGCACATAGTTCAAATAAGTAGTTAAAGCTCGTAGACATGGGATATTATACTAAGCAGGATAAATACACATGCTGGTATAACTCAATTAAGATGAAAACAACTCACTACTCAGTAAAACAAACCAGGTTTTACAACAAATAGCCCATGTATGCACTCGTCACCTCACGTACACGGAACTCACATATCACAACAGCACCAAATCCTAAGGGGATTTCCCCCACACAAGGTTAGACAAGGCACTTACCTCGAATCAAGCTCAATCAATCCGTAAGAATGTCTTTTCCTCGATTATCCGACTCTGAATTGCCCACATCTAGCCAAACGCAATTGCATATCATAAATATAACTATAATAGACTCATCTAATTAATGAAATCAATATTTCAACAAAAGTTTCAAAAATGGCCCTAAAAAGTCAACCCGGGCCCACGTCTCGGAATCGTGTAAAAGTCACAAAATATGAACACTCATTCACTCATGAGTTCACTCGCACCAAAATTATCCAAATTCGATATCCAAATCTGAATCAAAACTCAAAACTTAGTTGAAGAACTTCCAACCTTTTCCCCCAAATTTCTCAACCAAATCCATAATTAAATATGAAAACATCTATAGATTAGTGGAATATAACCATAAACGAGTTAAGAATCATTACCCCAAAGTTCTCTATGAAGAATCCTTAAATTATCGCCTCAATTCGAGCTCTCAAAGTCCCAAAATTGAAAATGGGATAAAACTCTCGAACTTGGCCCTTTTCTGCCCAGCGATTTCGCATCTGTGGGCTTCCAGTCGCACCTGCGATGCCTCACCTGCGAAAATTCCATTGTATGTGCGGACTTGACTTAAGTCCCCTAGATCCGCATCTACAAGAGGAGGGCCGCACCTATGGATGTTCTTCTACGACCAAGGAGCCACACCTGCGACCTCAACGCTCTGGTGCATATTCCCACCGTAGAAGCGAGGTCGCTTCTGCGTAAATCTTTCCACACCTGCGAATCCAGCATAGGCTACCCAAATCCGATTTTGTAATCCTTCATTTGCACATACGTGTCTGCACCTGCGGCCAACACCACCGCAGGTGCGATGACACCAGAAGTTGAAAAACTTCAGCAGCTATACCAGTCCAAATTTTGATCAGCTAAGCATCCAAAACTCACCCCGAGACCCTTGGGACCTCAACAAAACATACCAACAATTCCTAAAACATCATACGAACTTAGTCGAGTCCTCAAGTCACAACAAACAATGATAAAAACACGAATTGCCATCCAATTCAAACTTAATGAACTTTGAAACGTCAAACTTCTACAACTGATGCCGAAACCTATCAAATCACGTCTGATTGACCTCAAATTTTGCACACAAGTCATATTCGACATTAGTAACGTACTCCAACTTCTGGAATTGGAATTCGACCCCGATATAAAAAAAGTCCACTTCCGTTTAAACTTCCCAAAAATTCAACTTTTGCCATTTCAAGCCTAATTTAGCTACAGGCCCCCAAAACATAATCCGGACATGCTCCTAAGTCCAAAATAACCCAATGGAGCTAACGAAACACCGGAACTCCATTCCGGTGTCATGTTTATATAGTTCCAACTACGGTCAAGATCTTAGAACTTAAGCTTTCGTTTTAGGGACTAAGTGTCCCAATTCATTCCGAAACCACAAACACAACCTCCCGGCAAGTCACATAAGCAAAAGAAGATACGCAAGAATCATAAATAGGGAATCGGGGCTATTAATCTCAAAATGATCGGTCGGGTCGTTACACAAGGCCACACTTTTCAACTTTAGGCAACGATTTTTAGGGGTGGCCTAAACTAGCATAATCGTTTCTCTAAGGCCATACTTTTAAATGTTGTTTTAGAAGCCACACTTGAAAAGTGTGGCCTATATGATACAAAGGTCATGCTTTTAAAGTATCCTTCTGCAACAACCCTTATAAAGTATTGTCTTTGTTATAAAATTACAAATTTAGATATATCTAATAATCACATTTATTACCACACATACTATTATCATATATTTTAAGATCATTGCTAGAGTATAAAAATCTCAAGATCTACATCAACTAACAAATAACAAAAAAAAAGAATTCAAACGAGTACACTTGCTATGAACTTCCAAAGTATATAGATATATCATGCACTACATTAACTATAAAGCAAATTGCTCAAACATGTGCCCTAGCAATGAACTTAACAAATTTTAATGTATGTATCATGAAAATATTTTAAACACATTAAACAAGTGAAACTAGCATCTACTAAAAAACCCATTTACTCCCCTTAGATACAAGTTTCTTTTCTGATACATGGCGGGTTTAAAACCCTTCACGTCATCTTCTATTTTTGTAACTCACTTTGTAAGCTTGACATCCCCATTAATCTATGGGGCATGTGAGTTTTTATTTTTCAGACCAGCAGAAACTTCTGAAGGTTTCTGCACCTTAAGTTCCCCATTAGTATTTTCTTTGTTCTCTTCAATAGCTTTGCCTTCCAAGACTGAAATTTGAGACAAACAAAGATGCACTGTTTGTTATATCCTGCTAATAATATGAACATATGGTAACTCTATGTCATCTCCAAATAGATAATATCATATGGGTACTATAAGGTTGGAGGGATTCAAATAAATGAAAGCATTAAATATTAAATACATGGTTACGAAATCCAAAAAGTCTCATAGTTGATGTGCATAAAAATTAAATTTAGAAAAGCCAAGCAGAGAGTATCAATTAAGTAATGAAATCTAGTTGGATCAAACTACCATGTAAAGTGTTGCCAAAAGAATGTGTGGGCACAGTTTGCAGGCGTAGCCTTTGATAAAGTAGGGGAGTCCTACTCTTGATACAACTCTAAATGAAGTAAGAAATCTCTTGATTGGCTAATTAATATGACTATCCTTGATACATGCCAATATCTCCACCGTGATCTACGCTCGATCGTAGATATTTCACATTTCTGTTATCCGACTCATCAAGTTTCCCTTGATCTTGCCTGATCTCGACTTTGTTTGGGCCCGGGGTCTCGAGCCTGGCAATATAATTTCACACCTCTATTCGATATCACTTGAGGTCGGACCTTAATCTATCACACGACAGTCTCGATTAGTCAATTAATAGGCGAGCCCGGTTTTGGCCATATACAGATAGTCCCCTCGTTTCTCAAAGAGAAAACTATGACAAATGACATGAATTTCCGAATCCTGTCTCGATGGGCCATGACGTAAGCGACGAACCTGACTATAGCGTAAGCGATAAAGTGGATATCGAAACAGCTCGTCGATCCATTTATCAAGGCATTAAATGCCTGCCAGTCACAGGTACCATTTTTGAACCGTCACCATTAAGCTACAAGTATCTAATTTTTCTTCATTCAAACTTTACGCTCAAAGCTCCTCCTATTCTTGTTTTTCCTTCGAAAATCCCTTTGCTTTGCAAATATTGCACCCAAATTTCTTAAACTTTCATCAAACCGCATACCATCTTAATTCTCTTTCCTCATGTTCTTCAATGGAAAAAACTTCTAGGACCGTACTGCAAAAGGAGACTGCTTATTCCTCATGACCCACCGGTGGCGGGGGTGCGGCGGAGCCTCACCGTGAGGAATTTGTTCTGGCAAGGTTCCCCACTGTTATCAATTTTAAGATTGAAAAGTCCTCCTCTGTACCGGGCCTATACGAGTTGATCTCTAGATACATGTGCTCAATCACCAAGGATCTCCTCACCAAGGTTAAAGAGGATTGCAACTCGGTCAATAAGCATGTGGTGGTTCCTTCGCCCGAGGAATCGATCACTACCCATGTGGAGGGTTTTCTAAGTGTTTACATTATACCTTCAGGTTGGGTCCCTTAGACCCTATCATCATTGCCTTTTACATGAGGTATCATGTGACGTTTTGCTAGATCCACCCCTCTTTCTGGAGAATAGTGATCCTCCTCTGACTTTTTGTAAGAAAAAATGAGGGATGTACCTTTAGCCTCGACCACCTTATGCGCCTCTACAGTCCCCGACTCTATCAAGGGGGGCTGATCAAGCTTTCTCTCCGGGCTAGTAAGGCTCAGTTCGCGAGCATAGATGAAGCTCGTGACCGAGGTTGGATGAGCCGATTTGTTCGAGTGAAGACTTCGGACCTGATCCCTGCTGAAGACATATAATTTTCCTAGAAATGGAACATGAAACATAAGTGGTGTTTTGCTTCGAAGGTTCAATATCATTGTTTTCCTTCTTATATATTTCTTCATTGTTGTTTTTAGTGTCGCAGCTGTGGCTCAGATGTCGGACACACTTCCTGAACATAAGGAATAAGTGGGGCCTTGTGTCACACATGCCGTATTCCGAGCAGCCTTGGATGGAATTAGTGAACGGTCGATGGAAGGCCGGCAATCATGGTAAGAGCTTTTCCCAGATACATCTGATATCATTTCTTTTTATCATCGGTCCTTGATTTATTATGTTTTTATTTCACAGGTTTACCAAAGGACATCGGAATAAGACCTTCATCAGCTGATCATGATATACACTCCAATCCCCCAGCTCCAAAACTGGTCAAAGAATAGGGGAAAAGAATAGCCTTGATTCTCCCCGACTCCGAAAAGAAGAGACCAAGGAAGCGGCTGGCGCATAAGCCCAAAAGAGCTGGGGCCCGAGAACTCTCATTGGACTCACTCAATTAGTTGAGGGATGAGTCCGAGAAAGAAGAAGATTCTAAGCTGGTGGCCTGAGTAAGATGTCATTCGGAGATGCCTCGAGCCATGGAGGCCGTAGTAGAGACAATGGTTGAAGTCCCCGAGAGGGTCGAGACCAATTTGGCCTAAGCCAGTGAGATCAAAAAAAAAAGTGTGATCGGTATGTCCCACTCAGAAGACAACGTACCCAAAGAGGTGCCTGGGGTGATTGACATTTTTCGGTCACCCTCATTTATGGATTCTATGATTAACGAGGTTCAGGTGTTGAAGGGTAAACTTGTCGAAGGAGCAGCCAATCCTTTCAATAATGTTTTTGATGGCCTCAAATCTACAGCTTCAGAAGGTGCTACCGGTTTGGGCGACTTATCGGTGCCAAATAAGGTACCGTCATCGGGAGCTACTGGGTCATCATCGAGCCCAAAACTGGTGGATCGATTCCCTGCCCCATGTCTTAACCCCGACAACAGGCGATCGATAACGTTTTCTGTCCCCAAGGATGCCCGTGTTTTCTCTGCCCTCGTGGGGGTTGCTAGCTACCTCAGATGCTTGGTGACTGAGGAAGACCAGGCCGTGATGAATGTGGTGGAGGCTCCATGCCTATTCAACGAGGCCCAACATGCTTTGAATCGGGTAAGTTTGAGGTTCACTTTATTATTTATTTTAAACTTGAAGTTGTAAATAATTCTAACATATCTCTTTGGGCTTGCAAGCTTCGGTGTTGCATCATGAGGCTTTCTTCAGAATCCGGGAAGGGCACGAGGCCGAGGTCCGAGAACTCACCGAGATGGGGGATACTTACAAGGTTCTGAGTGGGAAGCTCTGGGCCGATTTAGATGAGGCTCAGAATGTGCATGTCGAGATGGCCGAGCAGGTATTTTGAGTGCTTCACGATAGTGAATATGAATTAGAGATAGTAACTAACGATCCGATCCTGCAACACCGGCAGAGGGTTGAACAGATCAAGCAACTCAAGACACAAGTAGATGTGATACAAGCTGAGGGTGAAGAATTCAAGATGAATATGGACATCTTAACCTTGAAAAAGGAAATTGTACAAGCACAACTGGAGTAGGCTGAGACCCAGCTCCAAGCTGCTAAAGAAAAGGCCTCGGTGCAGGTCAAGAAACTCGAGGAACTTCAATATCAATTAGACTTGGCTATTTTAGATAAGGAAAACTTGGCCAATGAACTCGAAGTGGACAAATCTGCAGTGGCCATGGCCAACACCAAAGCCGATGCTAATGTGGCCCAGTTCAAGGTCGATGTTGAGGCTATCCAGGCAAAGGCCAAGAGTATGGTAGATCATGCAAGATGGTAGACTCAAAGGGAAGACCTCGAGGGAGTTCATGCTCAAGGCTTCGATGTCCTAGACGAAATCTAGAATGCCAAGGCAGAGGAACCCAAGGCCCGGAAGCTAGCCTTTCCTGAGGAAGATTCCAAGAGCTTAAGAGACTCCAAAGATGGGGACGATCCAGAGGATGGAGATGCTACCTCCGATGAAGACCAGACAACTTAGGCCTTATATTGTTTTCTTTTATTTGCATCTTTTTGCGGTAGATTTGACCATTGTAAATATTTCTACTAGGCCATTCTGGTCTTTGTAGAAAATAAATATTATGTATATAAGGCTTTCTTACCCTTTTGTCTATCTTATTTTTCCTTTTCTTTGTTACTTATATTCACAATGGTCGGAATGCCTTAGCATAAAATAACTTAGGTTGTGTAAGTTTAGACAAACCCTACCTTTTCATTATTTTGTTTTGAGGTATCTCGGGGGTTCATTGTTACCGGGAACATTTTCCAGAAGTAAGTAACTCAAATTATAGTTTGCCGAGGGTAGCCTTTAGAATCGGTTGTGAAAAATTTTTGTTTTTGAAGGCCTAGTTTTTGTTACGGATTTAGGACGTCTTTGAGCTATGTTAATTTGGTCGTAGCCTTTTAGTTCGGGAGCTACACATTGGGCTTTTTTTTTCCCGAGTTATCTGGTCTTGCCCGAGATAACAGCCCCCGAGTGGGGTGGCCATGGCCTTTAGAAACCATGGAGTTTCCTATTAGGTCTTTTTCCCCCGAGGCCCTGTGACTTGGGCCGTTTGAGTTAGACGGCAGTCCCCGAGTGAGGGAGTGGTCAGTTTCAAATTCAGCAATTATCATTTATGTTATCAGTTATCAGTTCTCAATTATCATCTCAGTTTTAGTTTCAGTATTTACGGTTCTTTATTTCAAATGCTTTACTTACCAGTATAATTCAAATGTACTGACGTCCCTTTTGCCTAGGGCCTGCATCTCACGATGCAGAAAATAATTTATAGGTTGACGATTCAGAGAGCTAGGATCCTCGTACCAGCTATTTGATGAGCCCCAATTCTTTCGGGGCATTACTATTACTATATAGTTTTTCAGTATTTACAGAAAGTCAAGTTTTTCAGTATTTTATTAGAGGCTTCATATATTAGATTCAGTTAGACAGAGTCGCATGCTTTTCATGTTGAGCAATGTTGGTTACAGATATGTTTTAGACTCATATTAGTCTTTCCGCATTTTGATTTATATAATTTAGACCTTTAGTATATCAACATGTCTTAGTTTTTCTTCCGCATACAGTATGTTATGATGTCACAAGTTGATTCAGCCAGTAGTTGGTTCGCGCGGTCATATGTAGTCTGGCACCAGCTGTCGTGTTACATCAAGGACCAGGTTCTGGGCGTGATGGGGTTGGTGATGAGCAAGTGGTATTCCATGTGTGTAAGTCTATGCGTCAACTAAATAGTAATGAGGTGTGTTCTTCTGTGGATTTGGTGACCGATATTATTGTTGATTATACAACTGCTGCAATCAATGTTTGTGATATGTTGGAAGCCGTTTTACTCAACTTTGATGACGACGAAGTGGATGGTTTCCTGTAATGTGTGAATTATTTCCAAGGAATGGGCTCGTACAACTATGCACTACCGGTTATTCTTTCCTCTTGTTTGACTAACGTGTACGTTGCTTCCACATTTGCGGCGTTGCAAAAGAGGAAGAAGGCTATTGGGTGGACTTTGGTGGATATTCGTGGTATAATCCACAACTTTTTCACGCATAAGATCAAGTTGGAGGATGGTGCAAAACCGTCCATTGAACATCTATGAAGACTCAAGGAGGCTATGCAAGAAGTTGTCAAGAAAGCGATTATCAAGTGGTTAGATGTCGGGGCTGTCTACCCCATCTCCGATAATTCATGGACCTCTCCGGTTCAATGTGTCCCAAAGAAGGGGGAACGAAAGTTGTTACCAATGATAAGAATGAGTTTATTCCTACAAGAACGGTGTCCGGTTGAAGGGTTTGTATGGATTATCATAAGCTCAAAAACGTTATAAGGAATGATCACTTTCCACTTCCTTTCTTAGACCAAATGGTAAATAGATTCGTCAGCCAAGCTTTCTATTGTTTTATTGATGGGTATTCGGGCTACACCCAAATTCTAATTGCTCCATAATATCAAGAGTAAACAACCTTTACATGTCCCTATGGTACCTTTTCTTTCAAGAGGATGCCTTTTGGTTTGTGCAAGCTTCTTGAGAAGGATGCCAAGTTCCATTTCAATGATGATTGTATGAGGGCTTTTGAACTTTTGAAGCTCAAGTTGATAACTACTCCTATCATTACCGCTCCAAATTGGAGTTTGCCTTTTGAAATAATGTGTGATGCAAGTGACATAGCGGTTGGGGCTATTGTGAGGCCACGTATTAACAAAGTTTTTCATCAGGTTTCCTATGCTAGTAAGATGATGAATAGTGACCAAGTCAGTTATACCGTTACGGAAAAAGAGCTCCTTTCTATCGTATTTTCCATTGAGAAGTTTAGCCCGTACCTGATGGGTGCCAAGGTTATTGTCTACAAGGATCATGTGGCGCTTTACTATCTTATGAGCAAAAAGGATTCTAAATCTCGATTGATGAGATCGGTACTCTTGTAGGAAGAATTTGATATTGATATTCAAGATAGTAAAGGTAGTGAAAACCAAGTGGCGGACAACTTGTCTTGTTTGGAGAAGGAGGGGAGGACACATGATGGCCTTGAAATCAATGACTCCTTACCCGATGAGCAACTTTTGGCAATTTCTACAAAAGACGTGCCGTGGTTTGCAAACATGGAAAAGTTTCCTCTGAGTGGAATCATTCCGGATGAGTTCTCTTCAAACAAAAGGAAGAAGCTCAAAATAGATTTATTTTTTGGATGAACCATAGCTTTTCCGGATTTGTACAAATAGGGTGATTAGAAGGTGTGTAACGCAAGAAGAGTAAGGCGATATTCTTGGTGCTTTCCATTCTTTGCCATATGATAGTCATCGTGGTGGAGCAAGAACGATAGCCAAAGTTCTTAGTTGTGGTTTATATTGGACTACTCTTTACAAGGATGCAAGTGACTTAGTGAAAAGATGTGATGAATGTCAACGGGCTGATGGATTTTCAAAGAAAAATGAAATGCCTCTCACAACCATCTTGCAGATTGATATTTTCGATGTTTGGGGCATTGACTTTATTGTCCCTTTTGTGAGTTCTTACAGAAACTCTTACATCTTGGTCGCAGTGGATTATGTGTCCAAATAGGTTGAGGTTGTTTCCTTATCCAACAATGAGGCGAGAAGTGTAGTGGATTTCTTGAAGAATAATATTTTTACAAGATCTGGTAGTCCACATGTAATCATAAGTGATGGGGGGTCACACATTTAATAAAAGGGTTTTGAAACTTTACTTAGCAAGTTGGTGTTACTCACAAGGGCACGCCTCCCTATCATCCACAAGCTAGTGGTCAAGTAAAAGTCTCCAACTAGGAGATAAAGAGTATCTTGTTTAAAATGGGGAATGCCAATCAAATGTATTGGTCCAAGAAGCTTGATGATGCATTCCCGGGCTTATCGGACGGCTTACAAAACACCTATTGTCACACCCCTAACTCGGGGAGCGCGATCGGTGCTCAACCAAGATAACCTGGCCGAGCAAACTGTACAATACCTTCTGCCCGAACATACTCATGAATGATAGTAAAATCTAATTCATTAATTAATCAGTGGGGATGACCAATTCATTATCATCAGTTACATCATTTATAAGCTTCCAAAATACATACTTTTTCATAGTTTAATGCGGAACATGTGATACAATTACAACATTACTAGTTTGACTTTCCCCACACCAACATGCCAACCATGTTATGTCTACGGAGCCTCTATTAGATACAAAAGAGTACCATGATAGTGCCGGAAATAAGGCTCCAGCTATACCTCAAAACATGGTGATAACATGAACAAAAGATAATGACCTGGAGTGAAGTGGGGATCACTAAATCAGCTGGGAAAAGAGTGTAGTGCTATCGCTGATCAGTGTTGCCTGTTGTGGAACCACCTACATCGATTAAAGATACGGCGCCCCTGACAAAAGGGATGTTAGTACTGTCGAATAATACTAGTATATATGATTAAACACTCTCTCATAGAAATGAGCAGTAATGCAAGTAGGGACAGTCATAATATCAGTTAAAACCTCAAACAATTGCCAAATCTCATATTAGAGATAAGACAAGTTTTAAATAAATTTCCAAAGCTTAAATCGGGAAATCTTTGTTATCGGTATACCACTATTCACAATTTCAATTAATATTTCCAACACAGTCACCATCATGTGTGCGGCTCGGAATCCGATCACGACCCGATCGGCTAGGCCGTCTCATGTGAGACATCCCCCTTTTCTATCCATAATCCCATTTAATTTCTAGCACATCTATTTATTTCATTGACCCTAATGGTCACAATTGTATTATTTCTCTTGGTACATTGGTCGTATTTCATATTTCACATTTCGCATTACGTAATTCGTATTTCATGCACACCTTTTTACTTTCAATCATCATCATGGACTTACCAACAACAAGGTATTTCTATTCAAGACATTTAGGTGCACATTTGAGCAAATAGGAGTCTTAGGCACATCACAATTTCTTACATAATCTTTCTTTAGCTTTCATTTGAAACACAACTTGAAGTCAAGGCATTTAGATATGCAACCCATACTTTGAACACATTCTCAAATAGTAGTACAACATAACAAGAGCATTTGAATTACTTATTGATCACAGATGTCTGGACACCGGCTTATTCGGGTAATCGATTCACAATAAGCAACTCGAAACTCACATGGATATTGCAGGGCTCAATTTTTAAAAGAATATTTTAGCCAACATACCTCACTTGAGCTTTCTTAACTCTAAAATGTTCTGCAAATCTCAACAACTTCAATCTATTTTGGAAATGTAACAAATTGTACCAAAATTAGGAAGATGATCATGGTTC
>AWOL01S0046264.1:0-13046 GCA_000715115.1 Nicotiana otophora | reverse complement strand
ACAATATTGACCCAAGTGAAGGTTTGTTTTGAAGATTGATAAAGGAAGCTCAGGCATGAACCAAGTCCATTCCTTGTATGCATGGACACGGCCAGATTCAAGCATGCGGGATGCACGTGAAGGAGATAAGCTTAACTTGGTATAATTGATATCTCCTGATCGAAAATGTTGCATAATTGATTAGGAGAAGGACTCATTAATCAAAGAGAACACTATCCAAGATAAGGGAAGAGTTAAAAGTTGAGATCAACTAAAACTCTTCCACCAAGGAAGAGTAGCATTAGAAATCTAATTATTTCTTCATTTGCTAACTCTATATATTGCAGGATGTTCTCATTCTACAGGTATGCATAAAAGCAGAAGGTAAACATGAATTGAGAGCAAAATAGCAAGGTATTTTACAAGCAATTCGTGTGTGATTCAAGTGTGCAAACCTGAAGCTACATGAACCAGATAGAAGAACCAGTTCCAAGTGACTGTCTTTTATTCTAGTTCAATTGTAGTAGGTATTTTCATATTGTACCTTTGAGCTTTATCTAGAGGCAATTGTAATAGGTACTCAGAGTATTCAAGTTAGAGTTAACTTGAAGTTGTCGCAGCAGTTAGAGGCTGGTTGTCACAACGGGATTAGAGTTAATCCTAGGTTTATAAAAGTATTTTGTAAATGCAGTTTTTGGCTCAGTGATTTAGTGGAGAGTTTAAAACAATCCTACTGAGAAGTAGGTCGTGATTTATTCACCTTTTGAGCCAGGTATTTTTCACGTAAAATACTTGTGTTCTTTACTTTTCGCATTTACTATTTCAACAATAGTAGGTTAAGGAACACATAGAAGAACCCGATCCTTTCATAATTAGTTTAAGCAAAAAATTGGACACCACACAAATCACCCCCCCTCTTGTGTGGTATTGAAGTTAAAATATCAATTGGTATCAGAGCGGGTTATCCTTGAATAGGGTAACATCTTAGGAGAAGATCAAGATAAGTGCACCACCTGGAAACTGGGAAGGGCAATCCACTGCTAGGCCACCACTCTTCAACGACCAGTATTACTCTTGGTGAAAAAACAAGATGAGAGATCACATTATAGGATAAGACTATGAGCTATGGGACATTGTCATAGATGGCCCATTGGCTACCATAAAGATAAATGCCGAAGGAGAAGAGGTGGAAAAGACAAGAGCTCACTGTACTACTGACGACTTGAGGAAATGGGATAAGAATGTTAAAGCAAAGAAATGGCTTATTTGTGGACTCAGTCCAGATGAGTATAGTAGAATCCAAAGATGTACCGTTGCTAAGGAAATCTGGGACACTTTGCAAGTGGCGCATGAAGGAACACCTCAGGTGAAGAGGTCGAGAGGAACACTACTATATTCTCAATATGAGAATTTCACCATAAAGGAAAAGGGAAACCATCCAAGATATGTATACAAGGTTCACCATACTGACAAATGAACTTAAGTCTCTTGGAAGGATTATTCCTGAAGAAGACAGAATTGAGAAGATTTTGACAAGGGTTCTTCCAGTTACTTGGGAGAGCAAAATCACTGCCATTCAGGAATCAAGGAACATTGCCACTCTTAAGTTGGATGAGCTAATTGAAAATCTCACTGCTTATGAACTTAGAAGTCAAACCATGAAGATGGATGTACCCAAGAAGGAAAGAAGCCTGGCACTCAGAATCACTGAAGGTTCTGATCTAGAAGATGATGAAATGGCTATGATCACAAAGGACTTCAAGAAGTACCTAAAGAGAGGAAAGGGTCCTTCAAGAAGTGGAAGCTACAGCAAACCAAAAGGTTCCTGAAAGGCAAACCAATGAGGGATGCTACAAGTGTGGTAAGACTGATCACCACATCAAGAACTTTCCTCAATGGGAAATTGAATGGAAGACGGAAAGAGCTGAACGAAAAAACAGGAAGAAGGAACAAGTTCAACCCAAGAAGAACAAAGGATCAACAAAGGCTATGGTTGCTGCTTAGGGAGAAAGCTCAGATGATAAAGATGGAGATGAACAAGCACTTATGGCCATTGGAGAATCTGATGAGGAATCTAAGGTAAGTGTAATTCATCTCAAAGACAAGATTAAATTTTTGTCTAAAGAATGACTATCTGAATTACTCTAGATTTCATTGATGAATTTGAGGATATAGACAATGAAAATGAACAACTGTCTAAGGAATGTGTGATTTTGAAAGCAAAGTGTAAGAACCTGGAACTTAGGGTTAGTGAGACTATAAGTGAAAATACTGCATTAAAGAACCAGGTTTATGCATTTGAATCAAATGTACTAGAACTTAGATCTGAAAACCTAAAACTAAAATTAGAAACAAGTAAGAAGACAACTGATTGCACACAACTCACTCTAGAAAAAAATGTAGGTAAACTAAAAGATGAGTTGTATAAGAAGGATGAGCAGGTTAAATTTTTTAAGAAGGATCTAGGCAAGGTCAAGCATGAACTAGACATAACTTATAAATGGAACAGGTCCTCCGATGCACTTTCATGGCTACAGGAACATCATAGTAGCAATAGAAGAGGACTTGGCTTTGGGAATCTGCCGCCTAAATGGGATCCCAAAAGCAAGTACCTTATACTTCCTGAGCGACGTTGTCAATGCGATGACAAGCCACAACTTGAATATGACACATAAGGAGAAACGAACTATGGAAAAGAATTACCCTGCCCGTGTAACGAATAAAACGGTCGAACAGATGTTATGAACCCTTCTCAGAGGATGAGAAACAAAATACACAAGAATAGATATAGGGAACCGTACTCAACATCTCACTATTGCGGCGTGCAACCTGATCCACATATGATATTATTGTGGCATGCAGCCCGATCCAAACAACATACTCGTGGAGGCATGCCACCCGATCCACACATAACAATTAATAAGGAAATACTCATCAAGCCATAATGCTTATACCTACGAAATACTCGAATATCGACCACAAGCACGCCAATTGCAAAAATACAACCCTGGGGAGACGGATAGCACCATACACTACAAAACCCAGGCATGACTAAGGTGCGATACATGACCTGCATCTCGAAAGCCATCCTGTTCATATAATACCACAAGCTACGCGGGACCACAACACATGTGCGAATAATCAAGCCGTCTCACTACCCTCATGGAACAATAGAGTATTACATGGAATAACTAACGACAGGAATAACATCCAATGCTTGAAGACTCCTCCATAAGTAACGCTATGTTGAATGAACACAACCGACCTGATGTAGAGCACACATTCACATTAGATCCATCAACGGACCCCAAGCCGATTCCGATCATCCCACACTGGGCCAACAACCTTATAAGGATCTACGATGGCCCCATTGATTACACACACTAGCAGCCGTCCCAATCCACAAACTCCCACAGTTCACAACCAAAGGAATAGAGCGTCTTCCAAGCATAAACTCTCACATTAACGATAGTACCATAATCTTCATCCTTGGTTTCAATCTTTAACAATCAAGTGACTACCATGTCACACATATACAGATTTCCCCGTGATATGCTCCCACGACCTTCTGCACCAGGTAGAAAGGTCTACACCTCCATATCACCAACAATGCTAATACTGTAAAGCAAATCGAGAATCCGCAAATCAATACACAAAGCCTCTTACATAGGGCACCGTTCTCAAATGACACTAAAGAAAATATCTACTTACTCTGAACATCTGAATTCATTCCTGCTCATTCGAGCTCGTGACATTCTCGTCAACACCGAGACGCAACCTTGATCCTCAACTTTCAATTCCCATGCCGCTCACTGTACCTATCATGCCACTACGCGAGAGTACAAGAATTCATCATAACCCCTGAACTACTCGTAGAATAAACACTTCATTGACTAGAAACCTTTCACTTAACTCATTTCAGAAAAACCATTGCAACACGCAACTGAATCCCCATAACCGCAGAAAATACAAACCTCAAGTCGTGGTCTAAATCATCATAACTCTTCCGGGATCCATTTACACATAACAAGGCCATTAGAATCAAATACCTCCCAAATCAATCAAATTATGGTGGTTGTCAAGCCCGCACGTACAACCACCAACCACATGTATAACTTATGTGCCGAAGGAACTGATCATTGCCACAATCATACTAATTCAATCCATTACTAATTGAACCCACTTCTTTCAATTTACTCTTGACTTTCCTTAGAATTAATAATAGCTCCATTCGAGAACATAACGAAACTCAACAACACTCCTTCCCAGTGACCCAATTCACGAGACCACATCGTCTCAATATCCATGAACCATCTCATACCCTCCCCATGCACACAGTAGCATCTCAAATCGGTACACCCATTATGAAAGACCTTCCACGAATCCGAAATTGTTTCTCCCATTTTTCCAATACTGCCCTGCAGACCCCGATGATATCATAGAAAATTCCCCAAGTATTCTTCACACTCTGCTGCAAAATCCCAGTCTTCAGCCATATAACGAACCCATTAGAACCACTGTTGAGAGTCACACAATCTGACATGGTCCTAAATATAAGCCAAACTCTAGTGCGTTGTCAGCACATGAACACTCCCAAAGAAGCAACCAAATAAATTATTTTCTTTGTACATCACATCCACAAGAAGCATAAACTTTGAGCCTTCCCAAAACTGAATATGAATCGATAAGGCTAAGTATAGCACATATTCATCAAGTTCTTCGCTCGAATTTCCCCTAATATTTTATTTTCTTAGTCATAATAACCCACCAATGCACCGATAACCAGAAACCGCACAAGCATACAACCATGCAATCAAATCGTAAACGGTGGGCTTCCCCACTTAACTTTAAGCTACAATTACATAAACCTAGAACCCACAAAGATTCCTCATTCTCAATTACCATGATCTCACACCTTTAACCCGCTAAATTTCTTGAAATCTTTTGTTAAACGTTTCATGAATATTTTGAACCATCAACCACAATCACATATTCGACCTCTTACCGGGTATCAAGTAGAATTCTTCATAGAAGCTTCATCAACATCACGCAACTGCTAACCTTCTCACAGGAAATAACCCACCAATGGAATTCCATGCCGATATCTTCCAACGACGTTGTACTGGGTACAACTATCACACATTCAGTAAACCCTCCTGAGCCCATGCTCGTCTACCAACTGTACAAGTATGTTCCTTCCCCATTGACATTGTCACGGCCCAAAAATCACACCTGTCGTGATGGCGCCTATCCCGATATTAAGCAAGACGACAACATCAATAACCCATAATTTCTTTTAAATATTGGAAACTAATAATTAATTTAAGGAGGTAAATCCCACCAATACTGAATATAAATTTACTCTCAACACCTGATGTCACTGAGTACATAAGCATCTATACATTACAAGTCTGGAAAACTCGGTCTAAAAATAATCCGAGACTAAATACAATAAACAAAAGGATAGGGAAGGAGAAACAAGGTCTGTGAAACATAACAACTACCTCTGAATCTCCGGAAAATCAACTGTGTGAAAGAATCAACACCCACTATATCCAGGATCGCTTGGATCTGCACACGAAGTGCAGGGTGTAGTATGAGTACAACCAACTCAGTAAGTAACAATAACAAATAAGGGACTGAAAGTAGTGACGAGCTTCTCAGCTAAGTCCAAATACAGTACTTTCCAACATAAAAGGGTGGGCATGCTCTCAAGTTCAACATTTAAGATTTCACAGAAATTTCATATCAAGTTTGACTGAAACAGTAAATAATATTTTTTCGAAACTTCCAAAATAGTGATATATGACAGCTGAAATGCAGCAAATAATGAAATCAATGTATCCTCTTAGAGTAACAATCTCTCAGTCCTCCCATTCACTCCAGCCTCACAGTCACTCTTTTCTCACATTCACTCTTTCCTCACATTCACCCTTTTCTCACAGTCACTCATTCCTCATAGTCACTCATCACTCGGCACTCGGCACTCGCACTCAGTAGGTACCTGCGCTCACTGGGGGTGTGTACAAACTCCGGAGGGGCTCCTTCAGCCCAAGCGCTATATCAAGCCAATCATGGCATAAATCAATGAAACATGCTGCGGCGTACAGCCCGATCCATAAATATCCTCACAATTAGGCCCACATCCCTCGTCAGTCATCAGTCTCTCGATCTCTCGGAAATCATGATAAGCTGCCTAAAAACAATGATATGATGCATCAATAATGAATAAGAGAGACTAAGGTAAAAATGTACAAATAGAACTCTGACTGAGTGCAAAACAGCAATTTAAATATAATTTCACACGTACACGACCTTTGTGGGTCTAAAGGTGGCAAGTGGGACGGTCCTGGGCCTAAACGGGCCAAGTGGGCCGGTCCAAATGGTCCCAGGCTAAACGGTCTTTTTGTAGGGACCGACCCGGGACCGGGACCGTTTGGTCCCGGGCTAAATGGTCCAGGCCCGCGGGCTAAATGGGCTAAGTGGGCCCAACGGAGTTTTTTATAAAAAACATTAAATAGATACTAGAGACAAAAGTAAGCAATAAATTATACACTTAGTAATAATAAAGTAAGCAATAGTAGCAATTATAGAAGAAAATTAGAGCAATATTGTGATAGATTGATGATTTTGTAAGAAAAATAAACGAATGAGGGAGTATTTATAGTTGAAAATAGGGAAAAATATAAATATAAAAAGTTTGGGGTTAAAACAAAGTTGGAGGGGGGGTTAAATGGCTATTTTTGACAGCCCAACAGCTATATATATTTATTTTTTTAAAAAGAATTTTTTTTTTAAATATAGCCGTTGGGACCGTTTGGCCTGCTAAAGGACCGGTCCGGTCCGGTCTCGGGCCGGTCCCGGACCTGACAAGCCCAAAGCATAGGACCGGCCCATGAGACCGGCCCAGGCCCACTAAAATCGGACCTAACGAACCTCGCCGGTTTAGCTCGTTTAGCCCACGGTCCCGGGCCTGGACCGACTCACTTGCCAGCCTTATGTGGGTCCCAACAGTGTGGACATATGATTTAAACATGATTCATAGATCAATTTCTCTAATACGGGGGAAAATATACGGATATCAACAGATTTTTCAACTACACATTTCCATGGAATTGACCAAGTCATAATTCCTACGGTGCACGCCCACACGCCCGTCACTAGCATGTGTGTCACCTCAAAACCAATCACATAATACATATTCCGAGGTTTCATACCCTCAGGACGAAATTTAGAATTGTTACTTACCTCAAGCCGTATAATTATTTATTCTGCAATGTCTTTTCGTCGTGAATTGGCCTCCAAACGCCTCGAATCTAGCCACAAATAATTCGATTCAGTCAATAAAATTTATTGGAATTAATTCCATAAGAAAATATAAAATTTTCAACAAAAATCCAAAATTTAGCTAAAAATACGACGTCTCGGAACCCAACAAAAGTTACAAAATCCGAAAGTCCATTCAACCACGAGTCTATCCATACTAATTTTACCAAAATCTGACCTCAACTCGACCCTCAAATCTTCAATTTAAACCAAGAGGGTTTTCTAAATCTTCCAACTTAATTCACTAATTAAATGTCAAAAATAACTATGGATTAAGGTAATTTAACCAATATTTAGTTAGGTACACTTACCCCATTATTTTCCTTGAAAATCTCCCGAACTTTCTCTCCCCGAGCTCCAAATCGGTAAAAATGGAAAATGAGACGATTTTCATAACATAAACTCTCTGCCCAGTCATTTGCTCTACGCGATCATGGACAACCACACGCGATCGCGAAGCACCAATTTCCACTGCCCTGATTTAACCCTACGCGATCGCAGACTTTTCCACGCGATCGCAAAGCTTACTCTCACAGGCCTACACAATCGCGGACTCGTCCACGCGATCGCGAAGCACAAAACGCGTGACCTCTACTTCTGCTCCACTTACGCTACACAAATGCGACCTTCTTAACGCGTTCGCGAATAACAAACTCTCACAGCTACGCAATCGCAGCCCTCTTCACGTGATCGCGAAGAACAAAATCATCACTGCCTCAAACAAGCCTACGCGATCGCGGACATTCTCATGCGATCGCGTAGAAGGAAACCGGTGACAGAAAACTAGCATTCTTCAGCTCGAATGCCAAGTCCAAAATTGATCAGTTAACCATCCGGAACTCACCCGAGGCCCTCGGGACCTCAACCAAATACACCAACATGTCTTAAAACATGATACAAACTTATTTGAAATCCCGAATCACATAAAACAACGCTAAAATCACGAATCATACCTCAATTCAAGCTTAATGAAACTTAAAAATTCCAACTTCTACATTTGATGCCGAAACCTATTAAATCAAGTCCGATTGACTTCAAATATTGCACACAAGTCATAAACGACATAAAGGACCTATTCAAATTTCCAGAATCGGATTTCGACCCCGATATAAAAAATTCAATCACCGGGTCAAACTTTCCAAAAATTCGATATTCGCCATTTCAAGCCTAATTCCACTACGGACCTCTAAATAATATTCCGGACACGCTCCTAAGTCCAAAATCACCATACGGAACTATTGGAATCATTAAAATTCAATTTCGAAGTCGTTTACACATAAGTAAATATCCTATCAACTTTTCTAACTTAATTTTTTTATTTATGAGACCAAGTGTCTCATTTCACTCTGAAATCCTTCCGGACTCAAACCAACTAACCCGATAAGTCATAAATAACTGTAAAGCTTAACTTGAGCATTAAATGGGGGAATGAGGTTATAATCCTCAAAACGACCGGCCGGGTTGTTACATTCTCCCCCTCTTAAACAAACAATCGTCCTCGAACGGGTTTAGAATCATACCTGGAGTCTCAAATAGGTGTGGATATTTGCTCTGAATCTCCTGCTCAATCCCCCAAGTAGCTTCTCCGACTAGTTGGCCTCTCCACTGCACTTTCACTGAAGTTATGTTCTTTCATCTCAACTTTCGAACCTGCCGGTCTAAAATGGCCATCGACTCCACATCATAAGTCAAATTACCATCCAACTGCACTGTGCTGAAATCCAAAACATGAGATGGATCCTCGACATACTTCTGGAGCATAGATACATGAAACACTGGATGAACACTCGATAGACTAGGCGGCAATGCAAGTTCATAAGCCACATCTCCAATCTTCTTAAGTATTTCAAAAGTCCCAATATACCGAGGGCTCTATTTGCCCTTCTTCTCGAACCTCAACACACCCTTCATGGGTGAAATCTTGAGCAGAACCTTCTCCCCAACCATGTAAGCAACATCACGGACCTTCCTGTCGGCATAACTCTTTTGTCTAGAATGCGTCGTGCGAAGTCGTTCCTAAATCACTCTGACCTTCTTCAAAGCATCCTGAGCCAAGTGAGTACCCAATAGCCTAGCCTCACCCGACTCAAACCAACCCACCGGAGACCGGCACCGTCTCCCATACAAAGCCTCATACGGAGCCATCTGAACGCTCGATTGACAGCTGTTATTGTAAGCAAACTCCGCGAGTGGCAGAAACTGATCCCAAGAACCCCCAAAATCAATGACACAAGCGCATAGCATATCCTTCAATATTTGAATAGTGCGCTCGGATTGTCCATCCGTTTGAGGGTGAAATGTTGTACTCAACTGAACCTGTGTGTCCAATTCTCGTTGCACTGCTCTCCAAAACTGTGATGTAAGGTGTGTACCATGAGTTATTCCTAAACCTTCGAATCATTATTCCACCTTACCACGTACATACCCGAGGGTGATCCCACACCACCCTACTCTATATAAGCCTGACGATACCACGTAATTGAAGATCATTACTTCAACCTTAGCCCATAAACCTTGGAACTCAATTTCTAACATTGAGAATTTCTTTTCAGGACCCGAATCTCACATCTATACACTGTATAAGTTTGAAACATATGTATCAAGCCATAACCATAACCCCAGATATAATCACATAACATACTACACAACTCGCATACTCGCAGCACCATTCCCGATCACGGTAACTACTCAAAACCAACCTGGTACTAGTATTAAACCCCATATCAACCAAAACCTCATTCCAAAACCTTCGTACATTGCTGATAATGAAAGAAATACGCGGAATCTCATGACACCTTATCAGATCAACAAGTCATGGAGCTCACTCGGCCTAACCAGAACCATAATCACTTTATAAGCCGACTTTCAATATTATCCTTCCGAATATACCGTAATCAAACTTGATAGTACTCATTCTAGGTCTAATGACCTTATATTATTAAACATAACTATCCCACTGATATGTCACACCAATACAACTCAAGCCACAACTGCGCAATCTTGTACCCAAAATGAAAGATGTCTTAAAGTAGAGAACCGTATTGCAAGTTCAACAAGAACCACCACAACTTCAATGGTATAAGCTCATTATATATAGTAGAACCAAGACACACAAATTTAATAATAGTAACCAGCTCTTCTAGAACTCACATTATCATCACCCGTACGACATGGTCACAAGCCTCCAGTCCAAGCATAACATAAAGGAGCAATCCAACAAGTGCACATGTATATGGTAATTGAAATAAGACTCTTATGCTCCTAGACTGGTATAAATAACACGTCATAGAGTAGGCATGTGCAAAGTGTGCTATCACAACTCAATTCGACAAGTTAACGTAGAAATAACAACTACCAAGTTTATCTAGGGAATTAGCCTCTTTGTAACCTCAGGTATAGCCAAGTAGTTCTCAACAAAGGTACGAATACGAGAAACGTTGTAACTTTATGCTTAATAGTCAACTCTAGGAATATCATAGCCTAGGCATTCTTCCGAGCACGAATAATTGCCATGGTTCTCGTATATGGACTCAAACCCCATACATATGCGCACTCATAGCGCGTAGCTATCACAAATAATTAGCGCAGCTAGTGCCTCCACTAAGTTTAAATAAAACACTCACCTCAAACAGGACGCAACCCTGAAACAATATGTTTCGGAGAACTCCCAGTCTCCAAATTCATAGAACACATGAACCACCATAACTTATCCCAACTCCAGCACTCGAATGACTAACATATTTTTCATGCATGATCATCCCACGAGGAATACTTTCATAATTCTTCCGTACCACATAGCAATAATTTGNACATACTTCCGGAGCATAGATACATGAAACACTGGATGAACACTCGATAGACTAGGCGGCAATGCAAGTTCATAAGCCACATCTCCAATCTTCTTAAGTATTTCAAAAGGCCCAATATACCGAGGGCTCTATNTTTTCATGCATGATCATCCCACGAGGAATACTTTCATAATTCTTCCGTACCACATAGCAATAATTTGATTATCAGCAGTCTATTAACCAGGTGAGTATCGCAATACCGATGACATCCGAAAGTCAAAACACAATGCCCCTTTTGCAATGCACACCCTTTTANCCTTCTCCCCAACCATGTAAGCAACATCACGGACCTTCCTGTCGGCATAACTCTTTTGTCTAGAATGCGTCGTGCGAAGTCGTTCCTAAATCACTTTGACCTTCTTCAAAGCATCCTGAGCCAAGTGAGTACCCAATAGCCTAGCCNTTAAGGGATTACCGAGTATTTATAATATCTGAAATTGACTATTTTGTCCATAATTCGTGGTCTTGCTTTCCAGAATGAACTGCCACCATGTACATGTAAGTCTTAATCTCGCACAACACACCACATCTATTATGCCATCATGTGACAAGTACGAGAATCTCCTTATTAACTCTGAGTCACCAGCATATTACATACCCGGTCAATTAGAAACCTTCCATTTTCTCTCGTCCATGAGGAATTCACAATGCACAACATGTCTCCCATACCGATAGAAAATATCTAGTTCAAACCATGGTAGAAACCATCAAGAACACTTTCAAATCCATTTGCACATAACCAAGCTATCAAAACTAAATTTCTCTAACTCGATCAAGCCATGCAGGTCACCAAACCCAAGAATATTGCCACCGAAACATCTGTAAAGTCTCACTACATCATAATTATCCCAAAAGAACCGAACATACCATTATCATACTGGTCTAGCCTACTACCCAATTGTCCTATTTTCTTCGAGTTTTTTCTGAATTACCCTCAAGTTGACACTTCTCCTTGTTAGAACACTACGATACATACCCAAAGCTCACTACAAGACATCCCAACATAAAACGACACTACCCTAAGGCCCATAAGCCATTGTATTCTTCTTAAGTACCACAACCGAGACACCCACTCTAAAGGACCTTATGTGAATTTTAAAATTGTTTCTCTTTCCTTTTTATACTGCAATGTAGAATCCATAGTTATACAGACTTACCGCAAGTCCCGATATCATCCAATGTAAATAATCGATTCTAGCAATATACGAATCCGAAAAATTTTCAATTGCCACATATACATTTTGAGTCCATTAGAACCCTCTTAAGAATCATCCATTCTGCTCAAATCTAATTTGCTCCGCCCAAACGGGCCGAAAGACACGTGCTCCTTTAGCACAATTAACATTCAAAGAAGTAACCTTGCCTTAACACGACCAATCAAATTCATACTTCGTGCGCACTACATCTTTCAAAATAACAACTGAATCATTCCATAATTTATGTATTTTCATAAAGTGCAATGTAACCCGTATCCAAGAATTTCCTTACCCGAGTCATCCTCGATCGCCACCTCTGCAAGTCATAACTAACCCACAAGTATGCCTCGGACCAAAACTAAAATTTAACATATATCCAAAAGATTGAATTGTCAATTTCAGGCTCCCTCACTTGGCTCAAAGCCATACAACAAAATACTTCATAACTCACAATATCATACTTTATTACTGCCATAATATTGTAGTCAGTTCAACGAAAATTCTTCTCAAGCTTATGCAACACTCACCATAAAATACCTCAATCATCCGCTAAGTTCGCATTTATTCTCGTGACAATCAAGTCAACTTTGTCAACAGGATTCAAATTCAAATCTCAACATATACGCCTAGTTGTTAGAAAAGAAACTCTCCACTCAACATTATAAGGAACACACCTATGTAGATTACTTCGCAGGAG
>AWOL01S0046261.1:3324-27350 GCA_000715115.1 Nicotiana otophora | reverse complement strand
CCCCCCTCCCCCCTCCGTACTTTCAATTGTTCCCTCGCCAATGGTCTTCATGGAGACGAAGGGTCCATCACAGATAACATCCCAGAGCTCTGAATCTTCTGCCATGATAAAATCATGCATCCTCGTCTTCCACCAGTCATAGTATTGGCCATTAACTCTTGGTGGTCTGCAGGTTGATTTTCCTTCTTTAAAGTTTGGTGGAGCAGCTATATTCATCCTTTTTAGGTGTTAGCCTTATAGAAAAAACCCGCTCTAGTACCAATTGATAGAAACTAAGAGTCCACCAAACTTTATAAAGAAGCAGGTTCTCTACTAGTTCCCACAGTAAGCAACAGGCTAAAAAACCAAACAATATAGGGAACCAGTTTCTCTATCTGTTCTCACGGTAAATCGGCAGTAAATAAAGAATACGATATTTACGTGAAAAATTCCTTGCTCAAAGAACACGCGATATTTAACTCCACTAAACTGAGCAAACTTCATATTACAAGCTATTGCAATCTAGGAATTAAACACTTAATTCATCCCCCTTATAATAACTCTATTATAAGCCCTTTGTAATAATTCTAATACAAAGCAACAAACCATGACTAACTCTAGTCAAGAAACTAAACCAAACAGTGATTTAAATATGTCCTACAAAGACACTTCTTGAAAGTAGTGTAGGATTACGAATAAAGAATAAAATAACAAAGACTCAACAAACTAAGGACTCAAAATATCTTCAATCTTTAGATCTGGTCCTTACAGTTGCAACAACTTTGTTCTTGAGAGAGGTGGTGGCTAGCACTTGAGAGAGAAAATCAATTTTAGGTTTTGCAAGTGTTAGTGAATTAAATCCTTTGCCTTATGTTGATAATATGTATGTGTGTGAGGTTATCAAAGATGATGCAATGGAGTGTCCAGTACATTGCACGCTTCAACAGTGATGTTGTACTGTTGCGTGCACAGTGCAACAGCTTTAACAGCTGTTAGAGTTGACTTATACTATGACCGGAGGAACTGATCCGTATTTGTTCCCTCTGCTATTCCCACTGTTGTTCCCTTAATTGATTTCATTGAGAGTTTAACCATACATCTGACTAGTTACTCTGAAAGCAAAAGAACTAATTATTTCAGGTTTCTTATCTGGTTCTCTCAAGAAGTTTCTCAAATCATCAAAACAAAAGATACATATCAAAAAACCTCACATTTATGTGCTCTCTTAGAGCAATTAAGCATCCATGCTCTCTCGTTAATCCATGTGTGTATCTGTTATATTGCAAAATTACTATATACGCTACAGCCTCTAAAGATCTTCCAATTTCTAGTGGCCCAAATCCTATAAACAGCAACCCCGTCACAGAGACAGCAACTAACATTGTCATTTACTATCCCCATTTTTAGAAATTTATCTTGATCCTTAACCTTAATGCATTATTACATATTTAAAACTCACTGTATGTAGGTACTATAAGGTTGTTTGATTTGAAGACAAGTTGTGCTGCAATTAGTTATACTGAGATTATCTCTTATTAACTGTTTTATATAGTGTATTAATCCTGGGATTGTCAATTTTACTATTTTATCCTGGGATAATTTATTCTGGGATTACTATTCTACCCTCTGGCAGGTTTAAGTTATGCTGGTACTCCCTTTATTTCAATTTAGATTACACATTTTTCTTATTATTATGTTCCAAAAAGAATGACACATTTCTACAATTGAAAATAATTCAATTTTCAACTCTTCATTTTACTCTTAGTGAGAAGATTTTATAACCACATAAATGTTATGGTCCCATAAAGATTTTACCTCTTAACCTTTTAAGACTACAAGTTTCAAAAGTTTTCTTTTTTTCCTTAAACTCTGGGCCAAGTCAAACTATCTCATATAAATTGAAACGGATGGAGTATTATTTTTAATCCTGGGATAACTTGTCATAGGATTAGTAACCAAATAAGGGATAAGGCGACACTAAATTTTTATCCTAAGATTATTTTTACTTATGAGGATACGGAGATGGATGTGTGGGTACACCAATGGAGATAAGATTGGGAATGAAGTTATCTGAGACAAAGTGAGAGTGGGCCCCGTAAAGGATAAGATGTGAAAAGTTAGGCTGAGATGGTATGGGCATGTGAAGAGGAGGAGTATAGGTACCCCGGTGAGGAGGTGCGAGAGGTTGGCCATGTTGGAGCTAAGGAGAGATAGAGTTAGGCCTAGCTGGAAGTATTGGAGAGGTGATTAGGCATGACATGACGCAGCTTCAGCTTACTAAGAATATAACCTTTGATAGGAGGGCGTAGAGGTTGGGAATTAAGGTAAAAGGTTGGTAGATAGGCGGGAGTGTTTCATTTTCATGTCGGTAGCATTAGTATTAATCTCTTACCTTCATGCCTTCATATCCGTAGGTTTCTTTTACTTTACGTTGATCTTTCGCTTCGATTATTCTATCATCTTGTCTCCTTAATCACCTTATCTTGTTGATATTACTACGTGTTATGTCTGCTTCTTTTACTTCTACCTTAAGCCGGGATATCGGAAACAATATCTCTACCTTCACAAGGTAGGAGTAAGGTATGTGTACATTCTACCTCACTTCAGACCCTACTTTGTGGAATTACGTTGGATTTTTTGTTGTTATTGTTATTATTTTTACTTATTCATCATACCAAACAACGACATCTAAAAGTCGTGGTTTTCGTGCACAAAGAATAAAAAAATAATCTCATGATATATTTAATTTTGAGAATAAACAGTAGAAAGGACATAATATTGCCTTTTCCAACACCAGGTGTCGAGGAATCAATCACCCACCCGATCTTGTAAGAAATATAAGTAGACCCCCAGCCTTTTTGTTCTATTTTAGTAATGTGGAATAGAATTTGGACTGTTCTGTCATGATTAATTAAATTTCATGCATCAACCTAAGTACATCTTAATTAGTATGTCATCATAAGTAAATCATTGGAGAAGTACCAAACCATTTTGTATAGGCATGCTCTTTGAGCTCAGAGTAACGTTGGCCATTTGATGAATTATTGTTCAAACTTTGAACTCCCAATAATAATAAGATACCGATTGTGATCCTACAAGCAGAGTCTGAAGAAGGTGTGACGTATATAGACCTTACATTTGCCTTCTGTAAGGTAGAAATGTTATTTTTGATAGACTTTCGGTTCAAAAAAAATATTTTCAAAACAAAGTTGAAGATAATTTCACCTTCTACTTTCACAAAAAGATTGTACGCTTAAAAATCTAGATAAATATGAAATTATCAAATAAATAAAACTAAACCAAGATTGCGATTCATTTTTTCTTGAAAAAGGAACAGGCTTAGGGGAGAGAACAGAAATTCTTTTTCTATTTTTTTAGATTTTATATTTTTAATCATTGTTTATGTAGAAATAGCATGAGTTGAATGAATATATTCAATGTCGAAAAACACATAACAAGCAAACTTATCCATTTGTTGATTTATATAATAGAGTGTTAATATATAAAATATGAAGAATTGAAGGTAAGTATAACATATGAAACATGAGGTATGTACAATACTCTCTAAAAGAAAATACGGCATTTGTCACCACAAACTGAGGGAGAGACAAGAGGGTTTGTGGGATTATTCCTTATTAAAGAAATAATAATAATAATAATAATAATAATAATAATTATTATTATTATTATTATTATTATAATAACAACAATTTTTAAGAGTGACTTCTATCGAGTAATTTACACTTGGTGCGCGGTATAAATTCTAGTTTATTATGTACATTATTTATATTAAAAAAGTCCTAAAAATCAACTCATGTAAGGGAAATAATAATATTCATATCTCACAAGAAGATGATTCATCTCGGGACCTTTTCGTTTGTTTCTCTTTGATAGAAGGGAATTAATTTAGAGAAGTTTTATTATTAGTGATATAATTCATCTATTGGTTAACTCAATTGTTCGTCAAGACATGGCATAGCAATTTTTACGGGTAGCTATTAAAAAATATAAGTTATTGAAAAGTAACTACTATTTAAGGGGGAGATAAAATTTGGACATTAGTACCCTAGCTGAAACATAGAAAATTCCAATGCTGGATTGTGGAACTCCTGAATATAAATTTTCAGCATATTATGTTGGAACTCCAACATATTATGTTAAAATCTCATATGTAAAAAATCAATATTTTATGCTGGATTTTTTTTATTTTAAGGGTATTCTTATTCAAATTTTATTTTCATATAATAAGTATCTAAATTTCGGTTACTTTTGAAACTACAAATAATTTTCAATCAGTAATTATAAATCAAGCTATTTCTGATTTTTACCCCAATTGTTTATGCTATCCTCATATCTTTAGGCCCAAGGTATACCTTACGCTAAGAACCAAAGTAGTAATTGGGCTTGAGTGTTAATTAACGGCCCATATGCCTTTTCTTTAGGGCAAATATCATGTTTAGTCTTATATTTAGTAGCCGCAAAAGTGTATAAAATTTATATATTTTTTGTATACAACATATAGCAATATAGCAATATATATATATAAAATATATAAAAGATATATATTTTTTCGGCTATTATTTTGAGAGCGGCTATACAATGTTATTTTTCCTTTTCTCTAATAATGATCATGTAAAAGAGATCAAATTCGCAAATAACTACTTTCAGCTCCTCTAATTGCAACATTGTCATTGTTACGTAATTTTATATTTCACCGTTAAATTTTCAGCACGTTATCATGGAGTTTCACCTGTGAAATTTAAAATTTCATGACAATAATTATTTTCAATTATAGGTCAGAAAAATCGCTAACGCGTGCTATTACTATATGTGAAGGTTAGCTCACTTTACACGATCTCTCCATGAAAAAAATAAAAAAAAATAAAAAGAGAATAAGACTAAGAGAAAAAAAGAATAAGACTAAGAACAAAAGCTTTAGCAATTAAGAGAACTCTTATTCAAATGATAATACAGAATACATTTTGATTTGCATCAAATATTAATTTGCCTTGTGAGCTTATAAGATCAATCACTTGGCCTTGATGTTGCAAATATTGGTGGCACAATTGTTTGTACAAGCTTGCCATTCTTTTCCATCTGCGATAATACATTCTCAATTAGTAAGTATCAATAACAGATACATATAGACAATAATTTCTAAACTTTAGAAAAAGTTAATTGAATTTCTACTTGTACTAATAAACATAATAAAAAATATATGAAAAATGGAGAAAAATAATTTTTTCAACAGCTAGATAATTTTTCAACACTTAACTTAACCTGATGTTGTCTACATAAAATCTAAAATATAATACTGAGTAGTCATTAACTATATAACCTATGTAAATATAGGATCTTTACACAAATAGCCAACCAAATTCACTGTTTAATTTTTCTAACCGGTATATATAGATTATATATTGATCATATACGGTTATACACAAATTATACATGAATTATACGCATACTATATATTCATTAATTATATTTAGTTTAAGTGCTTGGATGGACGACTATTTAAGTTAATTCTTCTTGTATATATTTTAAAATAAAATTCATGAATTCGTGTATAAAAAATATAGATGCAAACCTGTAGACAATTGTGCACAATGGCGAAATGAGCATCCAAGATTGCAATAATGAGACGAAATAGTAGCATTATGTGGACAGTCCCATCCACAACGATCATAACACTGATAATCTTCTGCTGGACATTTCTTCATACAATTAATGAAACAATCATCATTAGCACAAGTTATTGATTTAAAAGTAGAGAACATTAAGATTATCACAAATGCTATTATCAATGTAAAGAAAGCATCATTTTTCTTCATTTCCATTTTTTTAATACAATGAAAATGCCTCTAGCTCTTATTCTCGCTGCTAATTTTGTACTGATATTTCTATTCAGTTTCTAATGACTATTAGTATTTATATATGTTTAAGTAATTAGTTGCTTGCCTTGTTTGACCATAATAAGAGAATAGATTACAAGGGTTAGATTTTTTGTGAATTTTTGCAAGAAACTAATCGCTATCCAATTCGGTTAATAGAATTATGTTATGCATTTTATGAAAATTACATATTAAATGAAATGATTCTTGACGCTGAACTCTACTTGCCAAAGGTTAGAAATCTGGTCTAACTTATTAACTTTAACCGTGATTTTGAATTTTCGAGTCATTATTTTAGATAAGATACTTAATGGAATTTCACATATTCATTTTTTATTCTTTAATTTGAATTAGCTGACATGAGTTAATTTAAAATTTTGAAAATATCGGACCAATAAAGTCAACGACTGGACCATATAAATTTAGAATGTTCGAAATTTGAAACTTTTGAAGGGATAAAATATTAAGAGAAAAAAAATCAAACCCTAATTAGATATTTTTTTACATATATTTGTCCTCATAGGCATTTGGAAACATTGAAGAAGATCCAAGATATTGGGCAAACAAAAGTTACAAAGGCTTAATTGCATGATTTGTTTCCAATTCTATTACAATGATTGAACATAAATACAAGTTGAAGTGCATTGAAAGAAGTACCTCAACAAAAAGAATAGAATTACCTCAATGGCAATGGGCATAAACCTCCATCATAACAAAAGAAAAAGGAAAAAAAGTTCACCATAAAAAGCAACTATTAGGGGCAAAATCCATTCTATTTGAAAAAAATGACACTCGGTAGTCGCTTTCAAAATAATAATCAATTTTTTTATATATATGTATATATTTTTATATGCTATATACGAAAAATATATTATATAAAAAAAATATCCAAATTTTATATACTTTTACCGCTACCGAATATAAATAGTTTCGGCTGCGGGCTAAAAATGATATTGCCCCTTTCTATTTTATTCTCTATATTTTTTGGATTGCTCCAAGTTTAATCTTTCTTTTCAAGCATAGTGCATGCAGTGATTAATATGTTGCCCATAGATATGCAACTTGATGGATGACTTGAATCATTTACACTAAACATAAGTTTATTGAAAACAAATAAGTTCATCAATCTCATGAGCAGGTGTGTGTGTGTATATATATATATATATATATATATATATATATATATATATATATATATATATATATATATATATATATATATATATATATTCTAAGTATAAGTAACGATTCCTGCTTGTCTTCCAAGATATGTTCTTAAAAAACACTTAAATTAGTTTGCACTATTTGCTATTTTTTTTGTTCAACAATTACAAGATAAATAATATGTACATTTTAAGTTTGATATGGCAGATTTAAACGAGAATTTGTGTTCTAATATAATTGTACTTCAAAATAATTAACATTTTGAAGATGTCACTTGTTACAAGCCTCCGTAATTATAATGGTCTCGCGGACAACTGAGATCCAACATCATGCATTGGCAATGGCATTATTGCAAATAAAGACCATACCTTGAAGTTTTCTTGTTCAGCTTTTTTTTTAGAGAAAATGCTTTTGATTTAGGCAAGACTAAAATATTATGAAATGAAGATGAGATCAAATTATGCATATTAAGTGCATCTTAGTAGTAACATTTCAGACTCAGCTCTCAGCTTCAATTCTTATTGAAATGTGGGTTTATGTACAACCTTTATGCTGGTGATCTCCCTATTAGAGGGTGTTACAAGGTGTCAATTTCCACAAATTGCTATTATGTAAATATTGAAGGGGAACCGTCGGACAACGTAAAATTATTTATGTGTGACCCGGGGTATAAATTTTGTAAGCGATGTCGCATTTAAAAAATAAATAAATCATCGTTTAAAACAAAAAACACATAAAAAAATCTTACTCTCCGTCAAAACTGCCAAAGTTTGAACCCATGACCTCTCCTTTAAATAAAAGAAAAGGTTGACCAGGAGAGCTAACAAGATGTATGTGCAAAGTAGTGTCATTTCTTCTTATTTAATAAGATATATTTTATACATATTAATAATTTATGTGGTACATATTTAGTAAATTTTTCGGGCGAAGCGGTATCGGATGACACTGCTTACACCAAGGTGTGTCCGCCCTTGTGTGATTTATATGTCAAGTGTTCGAACCGTGAAAGCAATCACTAATGTTTGTATTAGAGTAGACTATCTACATATGTCTCCCGGACACTGCGTGGTGCTTTGTGCCTAAACTATCTTTTTGTTATCATGTAAATATTGTAAATATCCCTTGTTTTGCAATCTAAATATTGTAGCACTAAGGAATACAATGGGGTGGACAAAAACTCTCCATTCCGAACTAAAGGTGTTCGTAATTATATTTTTTCCCTTCTATAAATTTCTAAAGGCACGCAACAGAGATATTGTACAACGTGCACCAGTGCTTGTACGTCAATTTGTCTGGCATTTGGATCCAAATTGGTAAGGCAAGTAGGCAAACACCAATTCACTACTTCAATCTATAAAGTATAAACCAAAAAGAAAACAGATTACTCTACAACACGGACACCCCTCTCTCAGGCCACTGCCGAGCACAATCCCCGAGCTCCAATCACATCAGTAAACGGTACTCTTCTGCTGTAATTACTTTGATTATCCATAATTCTCGAATTACTTACACTTTTTTTGTTTCGAAATTAATGTTTTTGTTTCTGTAATTTTAGGTGTAAATTGAACAAGAATATGCCAGACATGAATACCCTAGTGAATGACTTCATAATCAAGCTTAAGAAACGGTATTCCTCTATCTCTCTCTGTGTGTGTGTGTGATAATAAACTTTTTCTGGTATGTATTGAATAGGAAAATCGAGGGTTCAAAGGCAACAGCAAAATTGACAGCGGAAGTGCTACGCTCGTGCATATCGCAGCAGAGACTTCCTCACACTAACCAGGCTGCGGCACTCATTGACGCAATCAGAACTATTGGGGAGAAGTTGATTGCTGCCAATCCAGTAGGTATAAACTTTTATTTCTCCTTTTTATCCTTTCCGTTACTGCTCTTGAGGTGCATTTGAAGAATTGAAAACTAAAATTATTAATTAATAAAAGTGTCACGTATCAAACAGTTTAAGGTTTTCGGATGAGGAGGTTCACACAATTCAATATGGTATTAGATCACGATAGGTTTTGCGTTCAGAGTTTCGCCATTGCTTATAAATAGTTGCACGTGTTGGTCCAAGAAAAAAAATCAAACTCACACAAGGATGTCTGTTGAAGAAGAAAAATAAATAAATAAAAGTGTCAACTTTCAAATGAATTAAACTTTTAAATGAGGTGGTTCACACAATTAAACATTGAGCATGTGTTGTGCTCTTTAGAAATCTTTTGAATTTATATGTTTGTTATTATATCAATGACTACATCAACTAAGTCTTGATCCTGCTTACTGGGATTAAATATATGAATTATTAGCAGCCATTCTGCTTCATATAATCCCACAATTTGATAATTTCTTTTTGTTTGGGATAAGTTGAAAGTGGTTTGATAACTGAAAAATTGATAACAGGAGATAATCTAAAAAGTAAGAATCTGGGATGTAGTGAGAAAACCAGTTACCCTGTTACCGTTGAAGCTAGTAGTACATTCCATCTCTCCTTGTCGCTCAGCTCCTTCATTCTTGGCTAGTTTGTGGTAGATTGTTTTAGGGCATTTCCAGTAGATTCTAGAATTTAGCTACCTCTCACTCTCTAACTGCTGCAAGTTCCTCCTGGATTCACTGCACTGTCATCTCCCTCTGCATACCTGAAAATCTGAAAGAACATTTTTTTTCATTAACTTTTTGTGCAATATTCAGTATGATGTAAATAGTATGTTAGGAGATTATTTACAAACTTTATTTAGCTCAACATCTTTTGCCCAAAACAATACCCAGACACAGATCAACTAATATTATCAGGTGAAGTGAGAGAGTAAATATATTTTGGAAAATCTATTAAAGAATTCCAGGATTACTTACTCTGGGAACTAGAATTCTTATGAGAGCAGCTGATACCTAGACTGTAGTTATTACCAATAGTTAGTGTGAGTGTTTCCTTTCAAAAGAGAAGAAAAAGGACAAGGATCATATTGAATAAATCTGCTAATATTTTGATCGAAGGGCTTATGATTGCTAGTTAGAAATTAATGTAGTTAATATTTCAATTTCTTATCCTGGAGGAGTTTATTTTTCATGTTTCTTCTTCTAGATGTCCTTTTTTTTCTTTTGCTAATTTAACTTTTGGTGATATCGTGTGAACTTCATCCCAGAGCTCGCCGTCGGTAACATTGTTAGGCGAGTTCTACACATTATAAGGGAAGAGGATGTGTCTTTGACCGCTGCTGCTGTTGGTGGGTTGGCTGTATTGGCTGGAAGTGATGATGAAGATGACTTCAAGCAAGATGATCATCCAGGTTTATCTGCCGCAGCTGTGGCTGCTGCTGCTAGAAGCACCTTGAGACCACCTTCCTTGCAGACCCTCCTTGAGGACATCCCACAATCAACAGCTGCACCTCATACATCTTCTTCTGGTGGTGATTCTGAAGGGAAAAGCAAATGTAAGCAGTCTATAGATCATGATGTAAAACAATTTTAATGGGATAAGTTAGATATTGACATAAAACTGATTGAGGATCTTTAAGACATTTGACTAATAAGTGAGTTAGCAAATTACCATGAGGCCACCAGCTGTTGTGATTGGGCTGGTGCTGTGAATGCATTTAAACACTTCATGTTGTTCTAGGAATGGTGAACTATTGGTACTGGGATTAGAAGAAATGAGTCTTGTCAGGTTGTGACTTGTTTCACATTTTCCTTGCAGCTGCTGATAAGAATACTGCGAGCAGGAAACTAAAGCATAATGTCATCGAGGCTGTTAATGAACTTATTCAAGATATTGCTACTTGCCATGAACAGATTGCTGAACAAGCAGTAGAGCATATTCATCACAAGTATCTGCCTTCTCCCTCTTTGTTATTTTGCTATCAGTTTTATTTTCCCTTCATATTTATGATATTTGGTGTGGCCTTAGATCTGGTTGGGTATGATAAGTTGTCTTGCATCTTGATGGTTGTGGATCTTTGCTAGTTTTTGCCATGAAATTTCATTGACATTCAACTTAATTTTCAAATTGGCAATCAGTTTTAACAGCCATCCGTTATTCAAGGTTTTTTCCTTTTTTTCCTCTTTGATGAGTAATTTTGTTGACAAAAACAGCACCACAGAAGTGCTGGAATTTGTACGGCACGAGAGACTATTGCTTCTTTCTACTATACGACAATAACAATAGCAATAACTACGTCTCAATCCAATTTAGTTGGGGTAGGCTATATTGCGTCTTTCTTTACAATAAAGTCCAAGAATATCAAAATGATCTACATTGTTCATGTTACACTAGAAAGCCAAAGTCGTAAGCATCTGATTTATACTTGAGGTGCTTTCCCATCAAGACATCCAAAATTTCTTCCTTTCCTGATTATCCAAACTATTTATAGAGGAATGTTATTTCCATAAAAATGTATAGCTGCTTCCTTATCTTCCAATTTCTTTCGCTGCTTATTGCTTCCATAAGATTGCTAGACATCACCCAGTTAATATTTAATAGGCTAGTGAAAGATCTCAGATCTGCCAAGACATTGGACACTGCAGTAACAAGTGTTCCGAGGCTTCTAGAGCACCTTCACATAAATAGCATTTACTGCTCATCTGCTGTAAGTTTACTTGATTTAAACATGCTTTGGGTAAAGCATTTGGAGCAAAATACACAGATGGTGCTTTCCTCTTATTTCCTCTTCATGGCCATTGATTAAACCTTTCAGTTCTGTTCGGTATTCTATCATAGGATTTAACAGTAAAACAGCCAATCCTCTCTGTGTGCAGGTCAGCCTAGTCTTTTGTGACCCTATATTTGCATATAGTGATCAGGTTACTTTCTTATACTTGTTTCACATCCATGTGAGGAAGCAATTTTTACCATTGCATGTGATTCCTGAATTTTGAAAAACCACTAAGAAATGAAAAGTTTTAGCACCACAAGTACATAAGTTGATCTTGTCATACATGGCGTTGTTAGCTTTGGTGGAGGAGGCCTATTTATATATAACTAAGGCAAGCTCGGAACTATCAACATCAACAACTATGCCTCAATCCCCGGCTAGTTGGGGTCAGCTCAATGGACTAACGCGTAATAAAATCAGTGAAAACTGAAAAGTACTTCGCGGGTCACAGCTCATTGCTTGAAGGCTGTCCTTCCATTTCCAAAGGGTTTATATAATAAACGCCTAAAATCTGGGAACTAGAATTTATTTTAAACTGGTTGTTATAATGCATCAAGTAAATGAACTTTTATCTTTGTTTGAGCCTTTGAGGTTTATTGATAACTGCCATGCTCTTGTCGGTTATCTATGGTTATTGATCTATAGGAATGGCAAGCAGAACCAGCTCAAAATGTTCAATATGTGAAGTCTTCATTGTTCAGCATTCTTGGTTTTTGCCTTGCATTTGGTTGCAACCAGAAACAATCACCATTATTTGGTGCAACACTAGTATCTTTGTGTATTTGTTTTTCTTTCCTTGTTTTTTTGACCTGTCAAGTTCATATTTACTTATCCAATCGCATAGCGTGGGTTTGTTACCCAAGTGGGGGCATTAAAATGAGGGGGACAAGTATAAATTCTTTCTCAAAACATTAGTTATCCAATTACAATGTAATAACCTTCTACTGATTTTTTATTTATAATGACCTTCTGATAAAACTTTAGCCAGTGTCTTATGTTAAGCCTGCCACTTGGATATGTTATTTCATATCGAGTATAAACCTATTCGTGTAGGACTGTCAATTAAATTGTCAGAAACCAATTTGTGAGATTTTCTTTAGTAACAATATTTTCATTTATCATGAAAATGGAAGCAATTTCAACCCATTATCTCCCCGCTACCCGGGGATCATATTAGTAGTGGCTATCTAGAACTATGATGGTCTATGGTAGCCCCTATACAGCAGTCCTGCAAACTAAAAGCATAGGACTGACACATAAAGGGAGCCCTACTATCACTTCAAAGTTATTTTCAAATGCAGTATATAGTTTTCTTGAAAAGTTGTTTGCTATTTCTAGTAGTTGTCTACTGATTTGAAAAGTATCGATGTTTGATGCTTTTTCCTCTGATCCAGTTACATGCGTTCCAACTCTTTCTTCGCCTATTAATTGTTGTCCCTTCCTACTTTATTCCAGTGAGGTAATCTTAACTTTAGGCAATTCAAGAACAGTGATGGAATTTCTCTGTGCTGCAAAGGAAAAGAAGAGATCTTTCCGGGTTTTTGTGGCTGAGGGTGCCCCAAGGTTGTAGAAGTGGCTTATTTTTTATGGTTAAGTGTTGTAATACTGTATAGTTTCCGTAATTTCGTTTCTTTTTTTCAAAAAAGAAATTCTGCTCCTTCTACTAGTTTGATTGTTCCTCCTTGGTTTTACTTAAGGTATCAGGGGCATGCCCTTGCAAAAGAATTGGTTGCAAGGGGCCTGCAGACCACAGTGATCACTGATTCTGCTATTTTTGCAATGATCTCAAGAGTCAACATGGTATGTCTGTGCTGTAACTTCTTACATTTAATTATGAGGCCCTAGTCCTTTTACCTGAATTCTGATATTTCCCATGAAAAGGTTGTTGTTGGAGCCCACGCTGTCATGGCCAATGGTGGGGTTATTGCACCTGTTGGAATGAACATGGTGGCTCTAGCAGCTCAAAGGCATGCTGTTCCTTTTGTTGTTCTTGCAGGCACTCACAAGGTATTTTAGCATCACTAAGGCACTGGTCTCTACCTTCAGGAAATAAATGTATTTTACTCTTCCTAGTCTTATTTAAGAATTAAAGAGCTAAATTAAAGAGCTAATTCCATATAACAACAACAATTACACCTCAGTCCCAAAAACAAGTTAGGGTCGGCTGTATGGATCCTCCCTTCATTCTTCTGTGTAGATTGTGTAAATATTGCAATCTTCTGTGCAGTCCTTGTAGCCTAGAATGTGTTTTTGATGCTGCAGTATTAGCCCTCTGGTTTTGCCTCTGAATTTTGATGGATAAGAAGTATTTGATTTAAGTAGGACCTTACTTGGAAATAACTAATAAGCATGAGAAGTGCCTTCACTGGTCAAAAGCATCATTGGGAACTTGAAGTGCTATAATTAGACTAAGGCAGAACGGAAAGTAGTTGTCTTGCTTTGATTTTGTATCAATAAAAGGTCGAGAGCATTTCTTAGAAAAACTTTGAAGAGATCATTTCGGCAGCTGGAGTGTCCTAAGAAAAGGTTAATGTTCACTATTTAACAGTGTTGCCTATGCAAAAGGATGCGAATGAGCAGATCAGTAAATGCAATTTTGCATTTTGGTGACATTCATCCAGTTTCGTTTCCCCTCTCATCTACTTTATATGTTTCTGTTCTTTGTTTAGTGTTTGTATCCTTCCTTGACCTTTTGACTAAGATTTATGTCTTCTATTTTCTGATGTAATTATTTTTCTAATTTTTCGGGGTTTGACTCGTGCAATTGACTTTCATGAGATAAATAATGGAAAGTGAATTTACTCATCAGTTGATTGGGAGAACTAACACATGTTAAATATAATTTCCCTATGACTATTTGTCATTATTTTGTTTAACTTCCTATTGACAGAGGCGGATGCACGCTGTTGGAAATTTTTACTAAATATTGATAAACACTATGCTAAAATGAATAGATAAAACAGAAGTGACACCGCTTGACAAAGAGTGCTTCATGGCTTGCTGGTTAAGCGCATAGTTTTGCTTATAGAGGTCGGAGGTTTGAACCTCAGCTTGGACTTTCTTTTTGGGATATATTGTGCGAGCCTCTATTGTAAAAAATTGTGGTTAAGTAGAATCGAACCCTAGACCTCTTCTAGCTTAAGACTCAACTAAACCAATGAGCCAACACTCTTTCTTGTCTACAAAAGTGATAATAATTACTCAAAAGTTAAAAAAGAAAGAAAGACTTTTGGAACTTGTGATAGAAAACAACCCATATATATTTGTGTGGCTATAAATCATCTCATTAAGGGTAAAATGAGAAGTTTAAATTTAAATTGTTTCTTAAGATAGAAAGATATCATTTTTTTTGGGATAGACTAAAAAAGAAAGTGCATCACATAAACTGGGACGACGGAGTATATATTTTCTTTGCTTATTCTCTTAGAAGATGTGGCATGGCTTATTTAAGATGTTGAATGACCATAGGACACTGCAACCCTGTTACACTCCTTGTAAACTTACAATCTATGTTAGATTTTTCTTAGACAGTGGGAAGGAATAGGTTCTGGTAAGGTCATTTCAGTTGGTAACAGGGTTGCTTGCTACTGATGGATCAAAACAATTGCTTAGCTTAGCCTGTAGTAGAATACCTGAGAGATTGAACCAGATTGTCTTAGTGTACAATTAGAAAGGTGCAAAACTGTCAACTACAAATGGACATTAAAGGTGACAAAGATAAAGAAGAGGGAAATCCACCTTTGCTAGGGTCCTCAGAACACAGGTTCAACTCAAAGACATTTATCCGTAGTCTTCTTAAAAGAGCTTAAGATTGAAATTGACACATGGACTAGAATTTACTGCAACTATGGAAACACCATCAGACCTAAGAATACTTAGTCAGCAGAGCTGCAAATGGATCGCTTGAGGTCGAATCTGTTAATGCTTGCTTTAAGACAAGGTATTACTTGACCTTCACGGAGTTGAAGAGAATAATTTGAATGAGTTATAACATTTGTGCTTAGAATATATACATTTACACAATGGTGGAAAGTTGTGAAAAGAGTATAAGGATGTCACATCAAATTCAAAATAATAAAATGCAACACTCATATACATTACTTGAGACTTTCTGAGATCTGTAAACATTACCAATTTAGGAAGTCGTCATTTTTCTTTGATTCCAACCAAATGGGAAGAAGGAAGTACTTGAGAAATGGAATGCTCAAATGCTACTACATTGCTTTTGTAGAAATTCTCATTAATGATTAAACTAGAAATGCAAAATCCACTTTTACAATTCTCAACCTTCAGGATTGGTTGATTTATTTCCTGTTCTTAAAAATTGTTTGTGAACTTGTTCTTTTGCAATTCTTTGTTTTTATTCTTTGTTGTGTCACAAATGGTCCTCTTTTTGTAGTTTTCTTTTCCCCGTTTAGAAGGAAATTTGTATAAAACCAATGGTTTGAGCTCTAGTTCAGGCCAAATGCTCAGATTAGTGCTGAGCTTGCAATTCAAGCCAAGCCTATTCAGTATCCACTATATTCACAGTCAAGCTTGAACAACTAGTGAATCTTAATCAACTCGCATTGAACTGAGGCTTGAATGCATACCACCTTATTCAGTTGAAGTAAGATTGGTTCCAGAGCTACTAGGGGACACTTAATATTAGTTGACACATTTTGGCTTCCAAATTTTGTACTTTATTATCCACCTAATTGCTCGGCATCCAGTGGGAAACTCGAAAAGGAGTGGGCTCTATTTTCTAGCTAAATGAAGTCACCGGGACAGTAGGATTAATGATCTTAATCCTCCATCCTAGGCAGTATGAGAATATTCTTACTTTGATATTCTTCCATCATAGTCACTGCCGCTCAGTCTCCTCCACTACCAAGTATCAACTATAATACTACCATGCCACATCTTGGCTCCTCAATCCTCACTACCTTAGGACCTCTAACATAAGCATAAATTTAATGTTCGAGTCATGCCACTATTAATTTCCAGGCCCATAGCGCGATTAACAGTGATGATTAAAGAACTACTCTATTTATGTCATGGTAGGCCAGCAGCAACTATGGCTGTTCTTGGGGATTATGATAGTCCAGTCCAGAAAGATAATGAATATATCTCACAAGTTGTGTCGCGATTAATAAGATGAAACTGGAACCTGAGACATGAAGTTTTATGGGGAAAGGAAACTGGTTTTGTATTCAACTACCATAAAGAGCCATAAATTTTACAAATGCTCACTGAAACCTTGCAAAGTAGTAAGAACCATAAAACTTCCATCTCGAAAGAAATATATCATAGATTTGAAGCATCATACTGTGGTATTTAGATTTGAAGAAAATTGCATACCTATTGACATGGACAAAATAAACAAGACTTATAAATTGGAACCTGAGTGCATGAAGTATGAAGAAGGCAGATAAACAAGTCACGCTACCACTGTAAGACATGGGTTATGTTAAAATACTAAATTACTACTTAGTAGTGATTTCTTGGCATTCTTGTAGTTGATGGAAGGAAAGACCATAAATATTGGTGAACTTTTTTCTTAAGGTCAAATATCTTTTCACTGCATCTACTTCAACTGAGAATCATTTGTTTAACGACTTGTTTGTGCAACAGTTGTGTCCTTTGTATCCGCACAATCCTGAAGTCTTGCTAAATGAATTGAAGTCACCAGCTGAGCTGCTGGATTTTGGAGAATTCTCGGATTGCCTGGACTTTGGGAGCAGCTCTGGTTCCCCTCTACTTCATGTTGTTAATCCTGCATTTGATTACGTGCCACCAAATCTTGTTAGTTTGTTTATAACAGACACGTAAGTTCCCCTTACTATTAGTGTTTTTGTGAATGTATCTCTTCGTGTAATGTTACTCCTTGGTGAATGCTAATTGATGGTGATGTAACCCAATCTTAATATGCATGAGATAAATTTATAACTCAATCTACTTAAAAACAAGAAGAAATATACCTGGGAAATCTGTCTGATTAATTGACAGTACAAACTAATAAGTGTATGAAATATTTTACCTTCTTATATTTTAATTCTTAAAATATAGTGGGTTGCTCTAGTGGTGAGCACCCTCCACTTCCAACCAAGCGGTTGTGAGTTCGAGTCACCCCAAGAGCAAGGTGGGGAGTTCTTGGAGGGAGGGAGCCGAGGATCTATCGGAAACAGCCTCTCTACCCCAGGGTAGGGGTAAGGTCTGCGTACGCACTACCCTCCCCAGTCCCCACTAGTGGGATTATACCGGGTGGTTGTTGTATATTTTAATTCTTAACATGTTCCCTTTATGGCAATATGGAATCATATAACAGTATTTGCAACATTGGTTAGGTGATATTTTATTAGTTTATTTTCTTTTTCTATTCTCCCTTTTTATTTTTAAAAACTGGGCTTATTCTCTTTTGCTGTTTCAGGGGTGGACATAATCCTTCATACATGTACCGGCTCATAGCTGACTATTATTCTGCTGATGATTTTGTGGTGAAACAGAGTTCGATTTCTTGAAATAGTATCAAGCTTCGGCTGTTCTATACATTTTATTAAGGTAGCATTCCATTCTTTTCTTTTCTGTTTTCCCTTTCTTTGTTAAGTTTCTTAGCATCAATGCATTCCTCAGATAAGTTATGGTGTCCAAATTTTGACACTGTGTAGGCTGTAGGGCTGTGATGTAGCAACAAGGCATGAGTGTGGACTAGTTGCATGAAAGATATTTTCTTTTTTCTTTATTTATTTCGTCCTCTTAATTGATTTCATATTTAAAATGTTTACTTTTTCCCCTCTTCTTTTCACTTTCTTTCGTTTCTTTATAGCAATGTGATACTGCAGCCTGGAATTGCTACTGGTCAACCATTTTTACTTTCACCTGTTCAAACTGTAGTATTGCGAAGTAGTTTGGTGGGTAGAAATGCTGTCACGGGGAAGCTAAATAAGAGAGAGCGAAGAACTTGAGTCGGTTTTGCAAACTTTCTGTTCTTGTGCTACACAGCCTGAAAGGACTTAATGATGTAACACCAGTTATCTGATGCAAAATGCTAACCTTGAACTCTGAAACTGTATAATTGAATATTGCTTCCAACAAGTATCATCGGCTTTGGTCTTTTTCAAAAAAACGTATCATCGGCTTTGGCAACTCGATAATTTCAATCTTGCTTTAGAATCCAGTTTAATTCCCTTTTAAAGGAAATCTGCAAAATATTAAGTAGTTCCTGCCCAAAGGAAGTCCCGTTTGGTATTGAATCGGCTCACTTTAGAGTATGCTACTAGCCGTTAGATTTCATTACCAACTAATCCCATACTTGATTGACATTCAGGTAACTCATTCAGCTGAACCTAAAACAAGCTGCAGGCAGGGAATGCTCTCCTGGATTCATTACAAGTACAGGATATGACCGAATTCTTCTATGAGATCGTATATCCAGATGAAGTTCCTGTAAAGACGCCTTGAACAACTGGGTTTATAGTCAAAAGGACTAGTTCAGTAACCATATTCTTTTTATCCAAGAGGTTGCACCTACATTATACTGACTGCAATAAACAGATGAAGAGAGCATCACGATTTTTGGAGTTTGTAGATTGATTCTGAGATTAGATTTGTGCTGGAGTTTTGTGATTTCGGATATGCAGAGTACTCTTTTATGGACTTGATGGCGGTTTTCCTTTTTGATATTGTTAGACAACCCGTATGCTATTGTTGACTGAAAAGTTGTGTTGAATGGTTTATTCATTCGTATTATCAACTTGAATGGTAGTATAGTTTATACAAGAGGAATGTTAGAGTTTTGCACTGGATATTCAGGTTTTGTTCTATTAGGACTATTCACCAGGGGGTTATTTCTAGGTATAGTTCTCACCTAATTAAATAGTGATCTTGTGGAGAGGTTAAACCAGTTTAATCAACTCGACATCGAAAGAATAAAACGTGATCTTCACAAAACAGAGCAACTCAAAGGCCAATTTTTGTTTCAGAAAACCCATTGGACCTATCTTTTGAAAAATACAAATGTTTTTCCGTATATGTAAACATTGACAATCTAGTAACAAAATTTCCACTGGTTCATTTCCTGTTTGTATTGCAGTTACTTGCCACGTAGGCGATCTGAACGAGTTATATATTGTGACATTCAATTTTGGAAAATAGTGCTTTTTTATAGGGAACTGCAAAGAAATGCCGTTTCATAAAGAACCAAGAATTTGCAGAATGATACATTAAAAACTGAATGTAATCAGAAAAATATGTTACAGGTTACAACCAACCCTCTCACACCACTTTCCTCTTTTTCAAGACAGGTGATGAAAGGACAATGACCAATCGGAACACAAAGAAAGTAGATTAACTAACTAATTGGCAGTTCAACAGACGCAGATTGAACGGTATTCTTGTCACCACCTTCTACCTCAAACCAGAAGAAGAGTGACGTGCGAGTATAAATCACTCGAACTCGTTGCAATGAAAGTGTCCCACTGGTAAGGACAGCTTTGGCACCTCCTTCAATGCGAGTTCTCAGAACCGAAACACTATTAATACAAGTCTTGAGTGCTGATGAGACGACCTCAGAAGCACCAGCAGTACTAATAATTGCATAGGAGAGATGGTCCAGAGGATTTGACTCACACTGAAGAATGCACCCGTCAATGGTAAGCCTTCCGCTCCTATGAAGCAAGCAGCAACCAAGTTCTGCCCTCACAGTCAAATTAGCCAGCTTACATGTGGACATGAACTCTAATGCACTGCTCAGAAACAAAGAACAAACATGCGTACAATGGCAAGTGAAAACAGTTCTACCTCTCAGAAAGCAAATAAAAACTCAGTTTAACTTGTCTGGTGCAAACTTGATAATAAGACATCTCTAAATAAACATTGCACTGACAGAACTGAATGTGAATTTTTTAGGTTCATTAAATATTGATCATAATTGCAAAAGCGTCTATTTCTCTAATTCAAGAAAGCATCTATTTAGTTTCTGCTTGTGTAGCACTCATATTTGGCACCCATCTCAGGCTACTAGGATGAAAAATCTCCCTTTAGTAAAAAAGGTGGTATCCTAATACACCAGCCTTTTTTAAGTTTTAAGAAGAGTAAAGATCAATCTAATGTCCCAGTAAAGAAAATCAATTTCGAATAAGAAACTTCTATGTTTCAGCAACAAAATATAAGTTTTATACCAAGGTTCACAAAGAACAGAAAAAATAAGAAAAAAAGCGATGAAGGTCTCACAAACCTGTCTGAACTGCGGGAGCAAATAAGCGTTGTATCATCAGGACTCTCACCTGCGCCAATCTGTAAAAAGGAGATTGAGGTAGTGGAAGACTAGCGCTGCTAATCTTAGATAATTACACATACATTTACTTCTCTCATGGTATATGCAAAGGGAGAAAACCTTGACTAAGTGCATCATATATGTTAACCATCTAGCACTGATCCACCATCACCACCCCTTTTCCCCCCAAATAATTCTCTCCTCCTCCTCCTCCTCCTCCTCCTCCTCCTCTTCTTCTTCTTCTCCATCGTCTTTATTTTTTTCTTTTTGATTTTTTTTGGGGTGTGCGTGTGTGTGTGTGTGTGTGTGTTTCTTTTAGGTAGCAAATCTGATCAATAAGAAATAGACAAAGTAGGCATAGACAGTGTCCGAATGTGTCACATTTGGACTTCAACAAGTCTCAGCTGCTGCTACACCAGGTAATATTGTATTGCCGTCATACATCCAATGGGTTTACATAACTATTATATGTATTCATGTACTCAATATACAATCCACAAACCAAAATAAGAACTCTTTGAGTGGGAATAGCTATGAGTTCACATAAAGTTATAGCTTTGAAATATCTCTCCGAGACCTCACGAGACAGTAAAACATCAAATGGTCCAGCATCTTGTAGGCATTATGTATGTAAAGTAATCTGAGGTTAATTTTTTGAAGTTACCAGGCAAAGTGGCTTTTCAATCTTAATATTTGACACACGATGGCTGCCTCCTGCTGCAACAAGTATAGTGTCCCCAGGCCTGAACAACATTCAGGTACCAGGTCAGCTTGTAAGACCAAGACCAGAACAGAGAAAGGAAAATGGATAAAATTGCAAACCTTGCAGCAGAGACAGCTATCTCAATGTTCGGATAGACCCCAGATTGAGACAAATCTTTTGCAGAACGATCTACTCGCAACCAAAGCTGAGGATGACATGCCAAGAATCGCCATCTGTGGCAAACGAGGGCGGTGTTATACCGATCTGCAACTCAACAGCAAGTTGTGACAGAAAAGAATCACATAGCACCATAATGTGCTCTACACTAAAATCTAAAAATAGATTCATCCAGTTAGAGCATACCCGGCAAATGAATCACACTGCACACTCGCCAAAAATAACCTCACCTCCCAAATAAAAAGGAAAAACTAATAGCACATCAAATAACCACCAATAAAATAAGTCATAAAACTAAGATTGATCTCATGTTTGATAATATATGAAATGAAGATTGCTTTAACAGTGGTGCTGCCGCTTTGAAACTACTACTTGGTGCCTAACAAGGATCTGGGGTCACATATGAGCCATTAGCTCCTTTTTAAACAAGTAATGATAAGATCTCTTAAATTCTCGTGCCACCATAAGATTATTTGCACTATACAAGCATTGAAACAGAAGTAGAAGCATATGTTGAACTGTTCACCTATATATTCCTACATCGGCATTGAACTATAGGAGAAGGTTTCTCTGACAGATATCGTTACCTAATGTGATGGCTGAAAGAGACAGAGAGAGAAACATAAGCTTCTCATCACATCAGGAGCTTGGACATGAAGAACTCTACCTGATCAATCACCAATAAATGTGAATACCCTCACGTATCTGGTCAAAAAATATTGAGGAACTTGCCAAACATAGATATAGGAGTTTTCTTGAGATCATAATGTTCGTTTCTCCTCACGTTCTCATGCCGAATCATTTCAATAACTCCGGCAGCTACCATAGAGAGTATAAAAATGACCAGGCCAATACCGATTCTCTACAGCTCGTAAATCCCCATGTGTAGCCAGTGAACTTTCGCGGAAAGGGGTACCAATGTATGACACGGTCATCATCCCCTTTGTGCGAAAGTTCACTGGCCATGGGGATTCACTAGCTGTAAAGAATCGGTATACTATCGGTATAGTCCTGGTCATTTCTAAATTCTCTACGGTAGCTGTCGGAGTTCCGGAAATGATTCAGCTCGAGAATGCGAGGAGGAACGAGTATTATGATCTCGAGACAATTCCTATGTCTATCATTTTGCAAGTTCCTAAGTAATTTTTGATCATATACGCGAGGGTAGTCACATCCATTGGTGATTGGTCAGGTAGAGTTCTTCTATGATCAAGCTCTTGATGCGATGAGAAGCTTATGTTCCGCCCTCTCTCTTTCAGCCATAACATTAGGTAACTATTGAGTACTCTAGAACAAGGGATATTTACAACCCAAAAAAAAAAAAGAATCATCGACAAAATAGGTATCCTCCATATCAAGAGAGATGAACAAAAACGTCAAATAAAATAAAATAAAGAAAGATGATACAATCATGCCACTCTGACGGCTGGTGAATGAAAATTTAGTAATCTATAGCTACCTTTCTCAGAGAACCAATAGAACAAGAGCCAATGACGAGCGACAAGCATTTTTAATAATTAATGTTAGTTTACAGCATGTATATAGTGTAGTATTGTCCCACATTGGTAGAAGAATAGTATGTCCTTGTATAGTATAGCTATAAATAAGGACCTCTTGTATTGTATTGTTCATCTAATATCAATAACATATTTTCTCCCGTGCCTTCTCATATGGTATCGGAGCAATTGTGAGAGACTTATCGCTGTGCATAAATTCCAGCGTTTCCGGGAAAGAGAAATCGCTGTGCATAAATTCCAGCGATTCCGGGAAAGAGAAATCAGTACTTTTTTAAGGCTGTTTTCTATCTGCTTCATTTCTGTCAGTGTTGTGCAAAATCCAACACTACCACAAGAGTCTTAACTGTCCGGCGACCAAACCCCAGTGAAAAACTCCGGCAGCAGCCTCCTCACACGCCACCAGAAGATCACGCGCCGGCGCGTACGACCACTTCCGGCCATTTTTTGAAAATCTTCCTTCAGAGCAGTTAAGTCGCCTGGTAATTCCGATCCTACCCCTACTGTTTTCATTTCATTCCGACAACTTTGAGTTTTTTCCGGCAGCTACAGTACTATTCCGACAGCTACAGTACTATTCTGACAGCTAAAGTAGATTCCTGCAGCTACAGTATTTCAGTATTCTGTTTCTGTGTTTCCGTACACTGTTTCAGTGGATTACAGTTGATTCTTTCTCCTATTTGGTAATAATTTGCAACA
>AWOL01S0046258.1:51009-142067 GCA_000715115.1 Nicotiana otophora | reverse complement strand
GGTATGCCCGAGTGGCAAGAGTGATTGTGAGATATGCCCGAGTGGCATGAGTGACTGTGAGGTCTGCCCGAGTGACTGTTTATGATTTCATCATTTTTGCTCACCTTTGTATTGAGCCTTTGTTTGAAAAACTATTGGAAAATAAAAATGTCTTTAAAATGATTTTTATTGGAACTGGGTTTAAGCGAGATGTTTGATTCAAATCCTGATTTTTAAGAGCATGTGGTATTTTACTGAGATTTCCTGATATGAACGTTATATGCTTTATTGCTCGTCACTACTGCTCAGTCTTTATTTATTGTTGTTACTTACTGAGTTAGTGTACTCACGTTACTCCCTGCACCTTGTGTGCAGATCCAGGTGTGGCTGGACACGGTAGCGGTTATTGAGTGTTTTGGTTGCAGATTTTCTTGGAGATAGCAAGGTAGCTGTTTGGCGATCGCTGCCCCTGCTCTTCTCCCTCTTATCTTCCTCTGGTAGTATTTAGCTATTTTTTCAGGCTGAGTTAGCCTTGATATTGTTAGACAGATTATAGTAGATGCTCATGACTAGTGGCACCCCGATGTCGGGCTTTTTGTTTCCGCACTTCTGTTTTTCTTTGATTTAAACTCTTTAAATGGAGGTTTTTATGTTAAATAACCTTGAAATTATCTTTGAAATAAAAATATCATTTTGTTTTGAAAATGAGTCGGCTTGCCTAGTTCCACGATAGGCGCCATCACGACAGGGGGTTAGTTTTGGGTCGTGACATGTTGGTATATTTGGGCGGGGCCCCGGGTGTCAATCGGACTAGGCACGGACCAAGTTTGGACTTAGGGGCAGCAGCTGAAGCACCAGGCTTCTGGTGTAACCGCACCTGCGGAGGGCTAGCCGCAGGTGTGAACTCGCAGAAGTGAGCAAGAAGCCGCATAAGCAGCCCAGGAACCACAGATGCAGGTGGGTGTGCGCACCTGCAAACTCGCAGGTGAGATAGAAGAAATCGCAGGAGCGGCGTGTGTGTCACAGGAGCGGACCCGCAGAAGCGAGCCAGAGGTCCACAGAAGGGGAAGTATGCCACTGGTCAAGGGCCTCATCTGCGATGACTTTTTCGCTGATGTGGAGCCGCAGAAGCGGCCAACCCTCTGCAGGTGCGAAAATCGCAGAAGGCATAACCTCATTTAAGACGGGACTTAGGCATTTTGAGCTCATTTATTTCAATCCTTGGGATTTTTTTGGATACTCTTAGAGATGGGGTTTTCACCTAACACTTTGAGGTAAGTAATTTCTACACAATGTGAGTTAAATACATAGATTATGGGTTGATTTAACATGAAAATTTTGGAAAATCATGGGTTTAGATGAAAAACCTAGGTTTTTGATAAAAATGAGATTTAACCACGAAAATGGTTATGGAATTTAGTGAAAATTATATATTTTAGTTCATGAGGTTATGGGTAACAGCTCCCTTCAAAAATTTCCGAAATCTGGTTACGTGGGCTTGAGAGTGAATTTTAGGAATTCTTCAATTGGATCACTCTAATAGTTATAATATGAACTTTTGAACATGTATTGATTATTTTATATAATATTTGGCTAGTTTCGAGTCGTTTGGCACCGAGTTGAAGATTTAAAGCATAGTTGTAGTCCGGAAAGTGGGTTTTGAGATAAGGTAAGTCTTTTTTCTAACTTTGTAAGAGGGAATTAACCCCATAGGTGAATTAAATTAATATGTGCTTCTATTTGTGGGGGCTATGTACGTACGAGATGACGAGAGTCCGTGCGTAGCTACTAATATTGTTTATGTCTGGGTAGTTTAGGATCCAAATCATGTTATACTTGCAATGTTTGCGCCCTACTTGTTAATTTAAGTGCTTAAGTCATATTGGAACTTGATAAAGGAATTGTAAAAGGTCAAATTGCAATTACTTGAGTTTTGGATGGGTTACTTGGACATTAATAAGAATTTGCGCTTATTTGAATATTAGCCTCTTAATAATCTTTGAATTGGTTATTTATAAAGTATTTCTCTTCTTGTGGTGCGGGCCGAATGCCTCGGTAGTAGAATAGATGAATCTACGATTTGTGCCGTTCGACCCTCGACAGTGCACAATATATATATATATATATATATATATATATTTTGGATCGCATCTTATGACATCGGCATAATTCGTGCGTAATAATACTTGGAGCCCAATTATATTTGATATTATTTCATTGGCATGAGTGGTTGAATTATTAAAGGATGGAAATTGAATTGGGATTTACTATTAGTGAAAGGATTGTCCACTATTTCTTGTTATTGGGTTTTTAGCTTCATTTATGTAGCCCATGCTTAATTATAAATCTTAGTATCTTATTATTAGCCCAGAGTAAGTGTCGAAGTCGATCCCTCGTCACTACTTCTTCGAGGTTAGACTGGATACTTACTGGGTACATGTTGTTTATGTACTCACGCTACACTTCTGCACTGATCGTGCAGGATCTGAGGCAGGCACAACTGGCTATCATCCCGGTGCGCATCCTTGATTCCACGAGACATTGTGGTAAGCTGGCTCCCGAGCCCGTTCTGCAGCACCCAAAGTTTTTCTTTTGCTTTTATTTCCTGTCTATTTCACTTCAGACAGTAGTGTAGTATTTTTGTATATTCTACGAGTAGCCCATACACATGTGACACCTGGTCTTAGGGATCATCCTAGTAGATTATTGATGATTTTTGGTTATTTACTTCACTTCATTTACTCTTAAAATTTGGTTTATCTCTCATTTTATTAAAGTTTCACATCTTATTTACTCAATAATTAAGAATCAACTATTTCTAAACAGTTAAAAGAAATAATCACACAGTTAGTTCACTGTTGGCTTGCCTAGCGGTAACGTTGGGTGCCATCACGACTTATAGGACAAAATTGGACCGTGACAACATGGTATGAGAGAACTAGGTTCATGTAGCTCTCACAAGTTATGAGCAAGCATAATAGAGTCCTGCGGATCGGCACGGAGACGTCCGTACTTATCTTCGAGAGGCTATATGGTGTTAGAAAACTACTATATTTTCATCTCCTATCGTGCAGTTGATGTTTTACTAAGTATCATTCTCTTATTCTCTCACAGATGGTGAGAACGCACGCATCAGATGTTCTAGACCTAGGAGGAGCTGCTCCCCCTGCTGCTAGAGGCCGAGGGAGGGCTCCATCCCGTGGTAGAGGACGAGAACGTCCCTGAGTTTCTCCAATTATTCCACCAGAGAATCTAGTAGAGGATCCCATTATTGAGGAGCATGGCGAGGTGCCTACAACAGAGCCATCCCCGGTAGATTTCATGTCAGCACCGGGCTTCTAGGAGGCCATGGGCCGTATGTTATAGTTCATGGATACTATGACTCATGTTGATTTATTTCCAGCTATCACAACCGAAGAATCACACGTGTCGTGATGGCACCTATCTCAATACTAGGCAAGCCGACAACATCAATAACCCACAATTTCTTTTAAATACTGAAAACATAATAATTAAGTTTAAGAGAAAATTCCACAAATACTGGATATAAATACACTCCCGAAATCCGGTGTCACTAAGTATATGAGCATCTAAATGAATATAAAGTCTGACTAATAAAAATATTGTCTGAAAGTATAGAACGGTACAATAACTGAAAGAAAGAGATTTAAGGTCAACGGACGCCAAACATCTATCTTAATAGTCTCCAATTGATAGCACTCTGAAAAACTAGCAGTCGCCATGTCCGAAAGCACATGGATCTGCACACGAGGTGCAGAGTGTAGTATGAGTACACCCAACTCAATAACTAACAAGACTAACCTTTGGGCTGAAAGTAGTGACGAACTTTGCAGGTACAGTCCAATATATAAATAACGGTACAGAAATGTAGGCATGCTTTCAAGTTCAACAGTTAAACTCAGTACAAGTAAAATAGCTCAATTCTAAATGATATGAGGAATATGACATCTCTATATCTATGTGCCAATGTACATACTGTATGTGATGCACTTCAGTGGAACCCTCGTATACTCAAATCTCAAAATACTCGATCACTCAGTACTGTATATGGCCAATCGAGCAAAGGGAAGATTCATCCAATATATATATACCTATCGATTGATAGTCAGTCACTCAGTACTGTATATGGCCAATCGAGCAAAGGGAAGATTCATCCAATATATATATACCTATCGATTGATAGTCAGTCACTCAGTACTGTATAAGGCCAATCCAACCTAGGGGAAGATCCATCCCCAATATAAATGATTCGGGCAAGATCCATGCCTACGGAAGATCCATACCTCATTATAAATGATTCGGGCAAGATCCATGCCCAGGGAAGATCCATCCCTCAATATAAATGCTTCGGACAAGATCCATGTCAAGGGAAGATCCATTCCTCAATATAAATGATTCGGGCAAGATCATGCCCAAAGAATATCCATCCCTCAATATAAATCATCTACGCTCACTGTTAGGGGTGCTGACTCCGGAGGGGCTCCTTCAGCCCAAGCGTGATATAAAGCCGATATGGCCTGCGACAGATGGGCAGCCCCGATCCATATAATGATAAAGCCTATAAGGCCTGGTGCAGGCGGGCAGCCCCGTTCTATATAATAATAATATATATAAATCCAATATGGTCTACTGCAGGCGGGCATCCCCGATTCCATAAATATCCTCACAATGGATAAACATGACTGAGTATGAATTATATATATTTTTAAAACAATTAAATTCAACATCAACACAACCCTAGGGGTCCCAAAAATATCGGCACTTAGCTTAAACATGATCTTTAATAAGAGTCTCAGCCCAGTTTCCTAACACGTGGAGAATATTCGGATAATAACATAATTATTTAAATTTACAACTTCCCAGAATTTACTTAAGTCACAATTTATATGGTGCACGCCCACACACTCGTCACCTAGCATGTGTGTCACCTTCAAACAATTGATATAACACAAAATTCGGGGATTCATACCCTGAGAACCAAGTTTAGAAGTGTTAATTACCTCGAACAAGAGGAATCCAATGCCGAGCAATCTAAACAATACTCCGTAAATTCCATTTCACGCGTATCAACCTCCGAACGCCTTCATATCTCCTCAATTCCATGCCAAATGATTCGAAACTAGTCAAACAACGTGTAAATTAATCAAAATATACTCAAATGCTTGCAATTCAACAATTTATAAAAATTTCTAACTCCACTCGAAATATCGGCAGTGGGGACCACGTCTCGTAATCCGACAAAACTCACAAAATTCGACAACCCATCCAATTACTAGTTCAACCACACTAATTTCACTCAAATCCGACTCCAAATCGGTATTCAAAACTCGAAAATTTATTTTATGAAATTATAGAAATTTCTTTCGATTTCTCTTGAAGATTCGATATTCATATTAATTCATGAAATATAATCACAAGGGAATCAAGAACACTTACCCCAAGTTGTGTGGAAATATTCCTCCCCAAAGTCACCCAAACAGAGCATTAAAATATCCAAACTGAGAAAAATCTCTGAAACCCTTGTTTTTAACACTGCCCATGCATTTCCGCACCTGCGGAGCTGGGCTCGCACCTGCGCATCTTCCTTTATGGAAAGAAATGCGTTTCTTCGGACATCACTTACCCAGCGAGCCTCCGCTTCTGCGATCCCAGCCCACATCTGTGCAATCGCAGGTGCGGAAATCCCATTGCATCTACGACCTCTGCTAATATCCTCCAACTCCGCACTTGCGCTCGAGCTGCCGCACCTGCGGCATCGCACCTGCGGCCAAGACCCTCGCAGGTGCGATCACACCAGAGGGGTTACAACTTCAGCAACCTCACAAGTCCAATTCTTGACCCGTTAATCATTTGAAACTCACCCGAGGCCCCCGGGACCTCAACCAAATACACCAACAAGCCCTAAAATATCATACGAACTTAGTCGAAATCTCAATTCACATCAAACAATGCTGAAACCACGAATCATACCCCAATTCAAGTTTAATGAAATTAAGAATTTTCAGCTTCTACATTTGATGATGAAACCTAAGTCTGATTGAAATCAAATTTTGCACACAAGTCATAAACCATATAACAAACCTATTCAAATTTCCAGAATCGGATTCCGACCCCGATATCAAAAAGTAAAATCCCCGGTCAAACTTCCAAACTTAAATTTCTATTTTAGCTACGGACTTCCAAATAATTTTTTGGACACGCTCCTAAGTCCAAAAACACCACACGGAGCTATTGGAATCATCAAAATTGTATTTCAGGGTCGTTTACACATAAGTCGACATCCGGTCAACTATTTTAACCTAAGCTTTCATCTTGGAGACTAAATATCTCAATTCATTTCAAAACCTCATCGAACCCGTACAAATTACCCCAGCAAGTCACATAACAGTTGTAAAGCACAAATTGAGCAGCAAATGGTGGAACGAGGTTGTAATACTCAAAACAATCGGTCGGGTCGTTACATTCTCCCCTACTTAAACATATGTTTGTCCTCAAACGTGGAAAGAGTTATTTCCAAGCCATCAAATCACTATTCCATATTACCACGCACGTACCCGGGGGTGATCCCACGCCACCCTATTCCATATAGGCCTAACAATACAACATAATTGAAGATCATTAGTTTAACTTTAGTCCGTAAAACTTAGAACCCAAATTTCCAACATCCATGATTCTTTTCGAGACATGAATATCACATTTACACACCGTATGAGTCTGAACAAGCTGTATCAAGTCATAACAATAACCCCAGATATAATCACATAACATATTACACAACTCGCATGCTCGCAGTACCATTTCCGATCACAGTAACTACTCCAAACTAACCCGGTACTAGTATTAAACCCCATATCAAGCCAAACCTCGTTCCAAAACCTTCGTACACTGCTGATAATAAAATAAATACGTGAAATCTATTATCCCTTATCAGATCAACAAGTCATGGAGCTCTCTCGCCCCAACTAGAACCATAATCACTTTTTAAGCTGACTTTTAATGTCATCATCCCAAATATACCGCAATCAAACTTGATAGTACCCATTCTAGGTCCAATGACCATATATTATTAAACACAACTATCCCACAGACATGCCACACCAATATAACTCAAGCCATAACTGCACAATCCGTGTACCAAGAAACGGAAAATGTCTCAAAGAAGAGAACCGTATTGCAAGTTCAATAAGCACCACTACAACTACAATGCTATAAGCTCATCATATATAGTATAACCAAGACACACGAATCTAATAATGGTAACCAACTCTTCTATTGCTCATATTAACATCAACTGCATGGACAACTCACGTGCCATAGTATTAATATCTGGACCCGTACGGACAACTCGCGTTGCCAATAACATAAATGTCTAGACCCTCACGGATAACTCACGTGCTAATAATATTAATCGCTCGACATGGTCACATGCCTCCAGTCCAAGCATATCATATAGGAGCAATCAAATAAGTACATATGTATATGATAAATGAAATAAAACTCACATGTTCCTGGACTGGTATAAATAATAAGCCATAGAGTAGGCATGTGCAAAGTGTGCTATCACAACTCAAATCGAAAAGTTATCGAAGAAATAGTAACTACCCAATTTATTTGGGGAATTAGCCTCTTTGTAACCTCAAGTGTAGCCCAGATAGTTATCGACAAAGGTACGAATACGAGAAACGTTATAACTTTACGCTTAACAGTCAACTCTAGGCATATCTTTGCCTAAGCATTCTTCCGAGTATGAATACTTGCCCTGATACCCGCACATGGTTCAAACCTCACATATGTACGCACTCGTAGCGTGCAACTATCACAAATAATTAATGCAATTAGCGCCTCCACTGAGTTTAAATAAAATACTTACCTCAAACACGCCACAACCCTGAACCAATTTGCTTCTGAGAACTCCGAGTACCCCAAATTCATAGAACACATAAACCACCGTAACTCATCACAACTCCGGCACTCGAATGACTATCACAACCTTCATGCACGATCATCCCACTAGGAATACTTCCATAATTCTTCCATGCCACATAACAATAATTTGAATATCAACAGTCTATCAACTAGGTGACTACCGCAATACCAATGAACATCCGTAAGTCAAAACACAATGCGCCTTCTGAAATGCGCACCCTTCTCTGGAATTACGGAGCAGTTATAACATTTATCTAAATATCTGAAACTGACCATGTTGTCCAAAATTTGGGACCTTCCCTTCAAGACTGAACTGCCACCTTGTACACGCAAATTTTAATCCCGCACAATACACCACATCTATCATGTAATCATGTGAAAAACACGAGAATCTCATTATCAACTCTGAGTCACCAGCAAATTACATACCCGGTTAGTTAGAAACTTTCCATTTGCTCTCATCCACGAGTAAATCACAATACACAACATGTCCCCCACACCGGTAGAAAATATCTGGTTCGAACAATGGTAGCAACCAACAAGAACACTTTAAAATCTATTTGCACATAACCAAGCTATCAGAACTGAATTCCTCTAACTCGACCAAGACATGCAGGTCACCAACCCAAGAATATTTCCACTGAAACATCTGTATAGCCTCACTATTTCATAGGTACCCAAAGAATCGATTATACTATATTGGTCCAACCTACTACCCAGTCGTTCTATTTTATCCGAGATTCTTCTGAATTACCCTCAAGTTGAAATTTCTCCCTATCAGAACTCCACGGTCCTTACCCAAAGCTCACTACAAGACATCCTAACATAAAACCACACTGCCCTAAGGCCCATAAGCCATTGTATTCTTCTTAAGCACCTCCATAAATACCACAATCGTAACACTCACTCTAAAAATACCTTATGTGAATTTAAAATTGTTCTTCTTACCTTTCTTATACTAAAATGTAGAATCAATAGTCATACAGAATTACCGCAAGTCCCGGCACAATCAAATATAAATCTCAGATTTTTATCCATACACAAGTCCGGAGAAATTCTCAATTGCTGTATATAAATCTCGAACCCATTAGAACTTTCTCGAGAGTCACCTACTTTGCTCAAATCTAAATTGTACCACTCAAACGGGTCGAAAGACACATTCCCCATTAGTACAACAACACTCAAAGAAGTAACCCTGCTTTAATACCACCGATCAAATTCATACTCCGTGTGCACTACATCCTTCACAAATAACAGCTCACTCATCCCATGATTTTCATATACTTCTAAAGTGAAATATAACCCGTATCCAGTCATTTCATTACTCGAGTCCTCCTCGATCTCAACCTCGGTAAGTCATAACTGATCCATAAGTATGCCTCAGGCAAAAACCAATACAACATATAACCGTGCAATCAAATAGTAGGTAGCAAACTCCCCTACTTGGCTCAAAGTCATAGATCATGACATTCAATAACTCACAATACCCATACCGTATTACTTCCATGATACTGAAGTGAGATTCGACCAAATTCTTCACAATCTCATGCAACACAACCCGTATAGTACCTCAATTCATCTGCTAAGCTTGTCTTTATTTCTCTAGACAGTGAAATCAACTTTCTCAACCAGATTCAAATTCAAATCTCAACACATACACCCTGCTGGTAAAAAAGAAACTCTCCACTCAACACTATAAGGAACACACTTACGTAGATTACTCCGTAGGAGATAAACCACCTGTTCTCAAATTGACATCTCTCTATAACCTTTCACAGCCACAACTATTATGCCATCACTTACTATTTTTGAGTCCAAACTCATTAACAAGGCATCAGAATTTAATTTGTTCCACAATTTAACAACATGAAAGATCCTTCAACACATTTATACTCAAGACTATACGTCAAATCAAGACAGATACCAAGCACCCAATAGCCCTTTTTTCATCACAAGGAAACACTTCTCGTCACATTCAAACCATCTTAACATATCCCGTAGTCACATCATACTTATCATATAATCATTTAACCGCTCACTAAGCCACAAATTTCACTTATAGGGACACTACTGGACATATGAGTCCAAGTGTACAAGTTCACACAACTGAAGCTACCGAGCCTAAATTGCGGTCTAAACCTGGCCTTAAGTCCTCCAGACTGGCCCATCACAAAAACACAGGATACACATCTCGAACCTCATTCATGGAATCATAAGTCGGCGATGCACAGCTAATACCGACTGCTCACATGTGCACACGAATGCGTGGAAGGAATTCAAAGAGTTATATTTCAAGTTGAATCAATTCTTCACGATAAGAAGAGAAAGATGGGAAGTATATCCTAAAATTCCTCATAGCCTCTCGAAGAAAGTATGGACGTCATCATACCGATCCGCAAGACTCTACTAGACACTTGCTCATGACTCGTGAGACTTATGTAACTTAGACTCTGATACCAACTTGTCATGACCCAAGAATCACACCTATCATGATGGTGCCTATCTCAATATTAGGCAAGATGACAACATCAATAACCTACAATTTCTTTTAAATAACGAAAACATAATAATTAAGTTTAAGAGAAAATCCCACAAATACTGGATATAAATACACTCCCAAAATTCGGTGTCACTGAGTACATGAGCATCTAAATGAATATAAAGTCTGACTAATAAAATCACTTTTCAAAAGTATAGAATAATACAATAACTGAAAAAAAAGAGTTAAGGTCAACAGACGCCAAGCAACTACCTTGATAGTCTCCAATTGATAGCACTCTGAAAAACTAGCAGTCGTTGTGTCCGAAAGCATATGGATCTGCACGTGAGGTGTAGAGTGTAGTATAAGTACAACCAACTCAATAAGTAACAAGACTAACCTTTGTGCTGAAAGTAGTGACGAGCTCCGTAGGTACAGTCCAGTATATAAATAACGGTACAGAAATGTAGGCATGTTTTCAACTTCAACAGTTAAACTCAGTATAAGTAAAATAGCTCAATTCTAAATGATATGAGGAATATGACATATCTATATCTATATGTCAATGTACATATTGTATGTGATACACTTCAGTGGAAACCTCGTATACTCAAATCTCAAAATACTCGATCACTGAGTATTGTATATGGCCAATCAAGCCTAGGGAAGATTCATCCCATATATATACACATTGACTGATAGTCAGTCACTAAGTATTGTATAAGGCCAATCCAACCTAAGGGAAGATCCATCCCCAAATATAAATAATTCAGACAATATCCATGTCCAGGGAAGATCCATCCCTCAATATAAATGATTCGGGCAAGATCAATGCCTAGGAAAGATCCATCCCTCAATATAAATGATTCGGGCAAGATCCATTCCCAGGGAAGATCCATCCCTTAAATATAAATCATCTATGATCACTGTTGGGGGTACAGACTCCGGAGGGGCTACTTCAGCCCAAGCGTGATATAAAGCTGATATAGCCTGCTACAGGGGGGCAGCCCTGATCCCATAACTATCCTCATAATGGATGAACATGACTCAGTATGAATTATATATATATATATATTTAAAACAATAAAATTCAACATCAACACAACCCTAGGGATCCCAAAAATATCGGCACGTAGCCTAAACGTGATCTTTAATAAGAGTCTCATCCCAGTTTCCTAACGCGTGGAGAATATTCGGATAATAACATGATTCTTTAAATTTACAACTTCCTAGAATTTACTTAAGTCACAATTTCTATGGTGCATGCCCATACGCTCGTCACCTATCATGTGTGTCACCTTTAAACAATTGATATAACACCAAATTAGGGGATTCATGCCGTCAGAACCAAGTTTAGAAGTGTTACTTACCTCAAACAAGACGAATCCAATGCCGAGCAAGCTAAACAATACTCCGGAAATTCCATTCTGCGCGTATCAATCTCTGAACGCCTTCATATCTCCTCAATTCCATGCCAAATGATTCGAAACTAGTCAAACAACATGGAAATTAATCAAAATATACTCCAATGCTTGTAATTCAACAATTTATAAAAATTCCTAACTCCGCTCGAAAAATTGACAGTGGACCCCACATCTCGTAATCCGACAAAACTCATAACATTCGACAACCCATCCAATTATGAGTTCAACTCATCCACCAAAAATGAAGATTAATTCATGAAATATAATCACAAGGGAATCAAGAACACTTATCCCAAGTTGTGTGGAAACATTTCTCTCCAAAGTCGACCAAACCGAGCTCCAAACTGTCTAAAATGAGAAAAAACTCGGAAACCCTCGTTTTTAACACTGCCCAGGCATTTCCACACCTGCAGAGCTTGGGCTTGTACCTGCGCATCCGCTTTTGCGGAAATAAATGCATTTATGCGGACATCACTTACCCAGTGAGCCTCTGCTTCTATGATTCTTGCCCGTATCTGCGCAATCGCATGTGCAGAAATCCCATCGCATTTGCGACCTTTGCTGAAATCCTCCAACTCCGCACCTGCGCTTGAGCTGCCGCACCTGCGGCATCGCACCTATGGACAAGACCCTCACAGGTGCGATCACACTAGAGGGGTTATAGCTTCAGCAACCTTACAACTCCAATTCTTGATCCGTTAATCATCCGGAACTCACCTGAGACCCCCGGGACCTCAACCAAATACACCAACAAGCCCCAAAATATCATAGGAACTTAGTCGAAACCTCAATTCACATCAAACAACACTAAAATAATGAATCATATCCCAATTTAAGATTAATGAAATTAAGAATTTTTAACTTCTACATTCGATGCCGAAACCTATCAAATCAAGTCCGATTGACCTCAAATTTTGCATACAAGTCATAAACAACATAACAGACCTATTCAAATTTCCAAAGTCGGATTATGACCCCAATATCAAAAAGTCAACTCTCAGTCAAACTTCCAAACTTAAGTTTCTATTTTATCCATTTCAAGCCTAATTTAACTACGGACTTCCAAAATAATTTTTCGGGCATGCTCATAAGTCCAAAATTACCACATAGCTATTGGAATCATCAACACTCTATTCCGGTGTCGTTTACACATAAGTCGATATCCGGTCAACTATTTCAACTTAAGTTTTTATCTTGGAGACTAAGTGTCTCAATTCATTTCAAAACCTCATCGGACCAGAACCAATTACCCCGGCAAGTCACATAATAGTTGTAAAGCACAAATTGAGGAGTAAATAGGGGAATGGGGTTGTAATACTCAAAACGATCAACCGAGTCATTACACCCGCAGACCCAGCCACATCTCAAGTAGGAGGGGGAGCACAGTCCCCTACTACTCAGGCTCCTTGGCATGCAGTTGTTGTATATCAAATCCCGAGAACAATAACTATGGGTGGAGCCCGGCCAGTAGAAGCAGTTATACCGCAGCCCACACCAGCTATGGTCGATATCCCGCATAGGCTATTAGACAGATGGACCAGGCTACAGCCTCCTGTCTTTGGGGGTGAGTGACACGGGGATCCCCAGGACTTTATTGATCGGTGCAGGGACAAACTACACAACTTGAGGATATTGGAGTCCCATGGGGTGGATACTACCTTCCAACTTAAGGGCAAGGCCCGTAGGTGGTGGCAATCACATCTTCTTGGCAGACTAGCAGGTTCTCCTCCAATGACTTGGGATCAGTTTAGACGTCTTTTATTGGATAGTTATATTCCACCCTCTCAAAGGGAAGCGTTATGATTTCAGTTTGAGCAGCTCCAGCAGGGTGAGATATTAGTGACCGACTATGAGGCGAGATTCTCTGAGTTATCTCGCCACGCACATATGATACTTCCCATTGATGCAGAGATAATGAATAGGTTTGTTTCAGAGTTGCATTCTGGTATCCAGGACACCATGGCCCGAGAGGTTGAGATAGGGACTTCTTACGAGCTAGTTGTAGTGATAGCTCGGAGGATCGCAGGTGTCCGTCAGCGGGGCCGAGAGCAGATATTGTGGGACAAGTGCTTCAGTTATTTCGTAGGGTTCAGTAGTTCCCCATCTGGGGGCAGGGGTCAGTTTGGGAGAGGTCAGACTAGCAGATCCACATAGCTAGCACTGACGCCTCCCCGAGGTGCTCCAGTGCAACCTTATTTCAGCGTCATGCCAAAGAGTTCCTACCGCCCACAAGCTATTCATGGTTCTTCCAGTGGGTATTCAGGCCATCAAGGTTAGACTTCAGTGTAGCAATCCACCGCTGTGAGGGGTTGTTACGAGTGCGGAGATCTTAGCCATGTGCGAAGATTCTACCCAGGCTTTGGGGCAAGGCAGTGCAGTAGGGTTCTCAGCCTATAATTACAGCACCAGTAGCCGCACCAGCCATCCGGCCTCCCAGAGGTAGAGGACAGGTAGGTACAGGTCATCCTAGAGGTGGAGGCTAGGCAAGTGGCGCTCCAGCTAGATTCTATGCTTTCCCGGCCAGACCAGATGCAGTGGCCTCCGATGCCATGATCACAGGTATTATTTCTGTGTGTGGTAGGGATGCTTGGTATTATTTGATCCAGGGTCTACCTATGTATATGTGTCATCTCTATTTTCTCACTTCCTGGATGTTCCACGAGAGTCCTTGGGTACTCAGGTTTATGTGTCCACTCCTGTAAGGGATTCTATTATTGTGGATCAGATCTATCGGTCATGCATTATTACATATTGTGATTATGAGACTAGAGCAGATCTTTTTTTCTTGATATGACCGACTTTGAGGCCATCCTGGCATGGACTGGTTGTCTCCATATCGTGCCACCCTTAATTGCCATGCCAAGACTGTTACCTTGGTGATGCTAGAGTTGCCTAGATTGGAGTGGAAGGGCTCGTCTGTTAGTACATCCAGTTTGGTTATCTCTTTTCTGAAGGCTCGACATATGGTCGAGAAGGGTTGTTTGGCTTATCAGTGATGCCCCATCTAGGGGCAGGGGTCAATTTGGGAGAGGTCACCCTAGCAGGTCCACATATCCAGCATCGCTGCCTCCTCGGGGTGCTCCAGTGTGACCTTATTTCAGCGTCATGCCAGAGAGTTCCTACCACCCACCAGCTATTCATGGGTTCTTTTAGTGGGTATTCAGGCCATCAAGGTTAGACTTCAATGCAACAGTCCACCGCTCTGAGGGGTTGTTACGTGTGCGGGGATCTTAGCCATGTGCGAAGATTCTACCCCAGGCTTTGAGGCAAGGTAGTGCAACAGGGTTCTTAGCCTATGATTACAGCACCAGTAGGCGCACCAGCCGTCCGGCCACCCAAAGGCAGAGGTCAGGTAGGTAGGGGCCGTCCTAGAGGTGAAGGCTAGACAGGTGGTGCTCCAGCTAGATTCTATGCTTTCCCGTCCAGACCAGATGCAGTGGCCTTAAATACCGTAATCACAGGTATTATTTCTGTGTGTGGTAGGGATGCTTCGGTATTATTTGATCCAGGGTCTACCTATTCATATGTGTCATATCTGTTTGCTCACTTCCTGGATGTTCCTCGAGAGTCCTTGGGTACTCATGTTTATGTGCCCACTCATGTAGATAATTATGTTGTTGTGGATTGGATCTATCGGTCCTGCATTGTTACATTTTGTGGTTATGAGACTAGAGTTGATCTTTTGTTGCTTGATATGACCGACTTTGAGGTCATCCTGGCATGGACTGGTTGTCTCCATATCACGCCACCCTTGATTTCCATGCCAAGAATGTTACCTTAGCGATGCTAGAGTTTCCTAGATTGGAGTGGAAGGGCTAGTCCGTTAGTACATCCAGTCGGGTTATCTCTTTTCTGAAGGCTTGACAAATGGTTGAGAAGGGTTGTTTGGTTTATCTGGCCTATGTTCAGGATACCACTGCAGAGACTTCAGCAATTGATTCGGTGCTAGTAGTCCAGGAGTTCACCAATGTGTTTCCTTCTGATCTTCCAGGCATGCCACCAAATCGTGATATTGATTTATATATTGATTTGGCTCCAGGTACCCAGCTGTAATACATCAAATTTAAAAATAATGGTAGTTAAGTAATTAGAAAAGAAAAAGACAAACTAATAAAAATAAAACCAACAAAAAAAAAAGAAAAGAAGGGAAGATACACTAAAAAGAGCCGAAGCCCACCAGATGAGAATCTGGTAAAAAGGAAAAAGAAGAAACGAGACAACGGGGAAGGGTCACGCAGCAGCAAATAGAGAAAAGGGGATTTGGTAAAATCCTAATAAAGAAAAAAACTTTACAAGAACATAGAAGAGGAAGAAGAAGGTTTAACTCTTGGTGCTTGTTCATAATCCTTCTAGCACAGCCTCTTCTCTGGTTAAAAGATTCACTTCCTTTCTACAATTTTGTTTGAGTTGCTTCTTTTGTCTATTCTCTTATTAAGTTAGAAAAAAAAAATTAAAAAGTAAATAGTTATGAAACATTTATGTCTTTTTCTGGTTTTGGCTCATTGCTTAGAGTAGAAAAGAATCATGTGTGAAAAAAATAATAATAATAATAATAAAGTAAAACGAAAACAGTGTAGTTGTATTATTTTTAATTAAATGGGTATATATATTGATCCTTATCAGATTTGAGATAAACTAATATATGAAGATTTAGTTTGGTGTTTCACAGTAATGCAAAGAAACAAGAAAATTTAGATGTTCTTTTTATTTAGCATAATCATGGATTCCCTATGAAGATTGAAAACAAATATATATTCTACTAGTTTATACCAAGAACTCTAAGGTACACGTTAACAATACTTGTAAAGTACTACAAGTGGGGTGTGGGAAGCTAGTATATACGCAGGCCTTACCCCTACCTTCAAGAAGGCAGAGAGGCTGTTAATACTTGTAAAGTACTACATGAGAAAAAGATTGAAATAAATAAATATAAGAACAAACAGAGAACTATAATTTCTATCCACTTAAGTACTACTAAATTGCTTAGCAGAGAATCATTGGGCATATTTCAGAGGAGTGAAAACAGGGAAATTAATTAAAGGTGACGGGGACGGACCAATTATGTTGGTAACTCACGAAGTTAATACATATATTGATTTTGTTGCAAGTAGGTAGTTGAAGAAGTGGAACGAAGTGCTCGAGGTGATGTGTTTGGTATTCTTGCACGAGTACGGTGAGTAGTAATCTTACCGAAATTTGTGTTTTCATAACATGCATGGTTTATATATAATTTTGAAAATAATGTGTTACCGATGCTTTGAAATTGCATGTGGGACAAGTCATTTAATTGATATGGTACCGAACAGTTTACTTGAGATGTTTATCGGTTAACCTAAAATGTTTTCATCGTAACTAGATATGTTTTACCGTTACTTGAGATGTAACAGTTATTTAAAATGTTCTCACTATTACTAGACATGTTTTACTGTTACTCGAGACATGATTACCGTTACCGAAATAAAATTACAAGATTTGATAAGAAATAATATGCCCTTTATTATTTTAAAAATACTTTTGTACGAGTATTTACTGTTTACAAGAAAGAGTATTATTGTGAGGAGACCTTGAAAGATCCCGTAGCTAACAGCGGGTTCGTTAGACCTGGTGCACTTTGTAAATACCGATTACCGTTACAACCCTCGCTAGTGGGAAGGTAGAACTAGCATACTGTTATATTTGATTTCTTGCGAAGAAGTCCACGGTTATACCGATTACATGATCCGTCATTGCAACCTCCCATACATGAATATCGATATTGCATAGTATTTACCGAGCTTATTAACGAACTGTAAATTGATTTATATTACATGAAAAACATGATGAGACTGATTATTGTTTATTGTTTATGAAAGGGCATTCTTATGATATATTCTGTTTATTATATATACTAGCATATTTTCTGACTTGTCCCTAATAAAATGATTGTGGTTAAGTGATATTACTCACTGAGCTAGCGACTTATTTTTCGCTAATTATTTTTACAAAGACAGAAGTTGACGCGGGCGAGGATTTCGTTAATTTGAGCGTACAGGTTGATAGTTCTTGGTGAGTCTCGCACTTGTTCGTGTGGGCAGATATTTTATTTATTTTTATGGTTCTTTATTTGAACTCTTAAAGTTGTTCCATAGTCATTATTTTAGTGTCATGAGTATTCTTTTGTTATTATAGACCTGTGTGGAGTATCGCTCATTCTTATCAAAGTTGGAGATAAATTAGTATTTATAGCGGTTAAGGGGTGAACTATTAATGGTAGATATTTGCTTTGGTTAATTGATAAAGTTATTGTTGTTTGAATTGATATTAGGATGATGGTTGTTGATTTGAGATAGGAACAAGTTTTTGGATAGTCCAAACACAGGAAAAACTCTGTCCGAGTTTTTGTAAAATACCGATTAGGCTTACTTGGGGGCACTTGCTCCTAAGTGCCGGTCATGATCCTAAACTGGGTCATGAAAAAATTGGTATCAGTGCGCTAGGTTATTCTTGTGACTAATGGAGAACACGTCGGTAATAGAATCTCAATTATGCTTATGTAGTCGGCCATTCCCATAATTTTGATTCTGCAAGGACGTGATAGGATGTGTCTCCTGTAGTTCTTTCTTATTCCACTGTACGTGTGTGGAGAATAGGGTCAAATAACGGAATCTGTCATTACATATCCTATTCGTGTATGGCTCGGACCAATTACCTTATAATAGAATTTGGATAGAGGTTCAAACTTCAAAAGCGTCAAATTTTGCCAATGGACATGCAACCATCTCCAGGCAAAACAATGCTACATAAGTAGTATACAAGACCAGTGAAAGGTTCATTGTGCCATATGAGGTATTTTCCGGTAAGATGCGTAATATAGTCCATTCCGTAAATTTATATTAGTCTACCACTACAGCGATAGAGGAGTGCTATCACAAAAAGGTACATACCTCAATGTAAAAGAAAATGAAATTGAGATCTTTGTGGATATAATGGATAAACATAAGAAGAATGAGCAACAGAATAGGGGCTCTAAAGTCCTCATGCACCATGAAGATTACATGGAACAACAAAATATTCTTAATAAAGTTCCTAAAGTTAAAACTACCAAGTTTACTATTTCTGATAGTTCAAAGGATCCTTAAAGGTTTTAGAAAAATACTTACTAATTTATGAGCTATAGGATATTTCATGAAGAGGCCTATGGAACAGACAACTGTTAGACTAGAGAACATGGCGAATACATGAAATGATATTGTACTCTTAGGGATGCCAACAAGAGAAACACAACTAATTTGGGAATAATTTTACTAAAGTGTTTATGAATCACTTCTTTCTTGACAGTTTGTGACGTGAACTTGCCTGTTAGATCATTTAAGAAATTGAGTTAGACGATGGGTATACGCAAGCAACATCTAAAGTTTAAAGGCTTGTTGAAAGGTTGGTTAATTGTTTAAACAAGGTAGTAACTGCATATATGAAGCCTTAACCCTATTATATAGCAGTTGCACTTACCAGAAATATTGGAAAGTTGACCATGATAGGCATGCAAGAACTCACATAAGAAGATCGAGATTATAATATATTTTAGTATGTATTTTAATATGAGACGAAGATCTAAATATAAAGGACATTTTGAGATATTAAGCGATCCTTTTTGGATTACCACCTATGTGAAAAATCTATAGTAGTTAGACATGTGTTTAAAGCTTTTAAGATTCAAGTTCAGAAAAGGAAACCCTAGTTAACCAAGTTGTACTTGATATGGTTGACCCTAATATACTGATGGGTATTGATTAATTATCTTCTTATCAAGCTACCTAAGATTATTAAGTTTGGTGAACTTTAAAAGCTAGTTTTGTCCAAAAAGGGGATTATAGGTTTTAGAGATGAGCAAAGTATATATTTTGAAAGCTTAATAGTTATAAAAGAAAGGTTGTTTGGGTCTCATAGATACGGTAAGGGGCACAAGAGAAGAAACACTTAGTTTGAGAAAAAATATCATAATGAGAGATTCTCTAATGTATTCCTAAGGATTTACTAGGACTGACTCCAATAAGAGAAATAGACTTCAGTATTGAGTTGACACCTGAAACACAAACCATATTATATGGCACCAATAGAGTTGAGATAGCTGAATGAACAATTGTGAGACCCACTGGATAAGGGTTTTATCATACCGAGAGTTTCACCATGGGGTGAACCAATATTGTTTAAAAAACGAAGAAGAGAATAGGTCCCTAAGAATGTGCATCAACTGCAGATAATTCGAAGTCTGCCTCTAGAACTCAGTACATACATTAGGAGTTACTTGTGATGCCTTTGGACTGGCTAATGTTCCAGCTACATTGATGTATATAATGGATATGGTGTTCAAGTTGATTTTGAAAAAATAAATAAATTCAGAGATTTTACTTACTATATTATGGTATATTCTCGTAGCCAGGAAGAGCACAAGAATCACTTGAAAGATTCGTTAGTGACGTTGCAAGAAAATCAACTTTTTATCAAGTTCTTCAATTGTGAACTTTAGCTAGACTCGGTGGTATTCATAGGACATATTGTATCTAAGAATGAAAAGATGGTAGTTTCTGAGAAGATAGAAGCACTTCCTAAATGGCGGGGACCCATTTCTCCTACAGAGATTGACTTTTTGCTTTTGGCTTGACAGGCTACTATAGGCATTTGTGTAAGATTTCTCTAGAATAGCACCACCACTCACCAAGTTAACATAGAAAATCATTACATTTCAGTGGATGGAGGAATGTACAACGAGATTCTAGAATCCCAAGCCATGTTTGACAATCACATCAATATTAGCTTATTCTAATAGGCTCTAGTGGATTCACGATGTTCTGTGATACTTCGATGGTAGAATAAGGATATTTTCTAAAGCAGAACGGTCATGTGATAGTTTATGCTTCAAGGAAATTGAAGAAGCTCAAGTCGTATTATGTCACTCGTGATTTGGAGATGGTCATAGTGGTATTTCCTTTTAGGATTTAGAGACACTATTTATACGAAGAAACCTGTGAGATTTATACCTAAAACAAGAGCTTGAAGTACATTTATAACCAACAGAGATATAAATATTTAGCAATGCTGATGGAGGGAACAATTAAAGATATAATTGTACGATTTTATATTTTTCATGAAAGATAAATGATATGGCTTATACAAAACAAACATGGGTAATTTGGCAAATATATCTAATGTAAAGAGACTTTTGGTCAAGAATATGCACAGACTAAATAGAACAAAAAACTATTTTAAAACTATTGTTGGCTTGTATTCAAGAAAAGTATTCATTGGTAAATCTAATAAAGGTCATTCTGTCACGACCCAAAACTAACCCCCTGTCGTGATGGCGCCTATCGTGGAACTAGGCAAGCTGACTCATTTCCAAAACAAAACGATATTTTCATTTCAAAGATAATTTCAAGGTTATTTAACATAAAAACCTCCATTTAAAGAGTTCAAATCAAAGAAAAACAGAAGTGCAAAAAAAAAAAGCCTGACATCGGGGTGTCACTAGTCATGAGCATCTACTATAATCTGTCTAACAATATCAAGGCTAACTCAGCCTGAAAAAATAGCTAAATACTACTAGAGGAAGATAAGAGGAAGAAGAGCAGGGGCTGCGATCGCCAAACAGCTACCTTGCTATCTCCAAGAAAATCTGCAACCAGAACACTCAATAACCGCTACCGTGTCCAGCCACACCTGGATCTGCACACAAGTTGCAGGGAGTAACGTGAGTACGCCAACTCAGTAAGTAACAATAATAAATAAAGACTGAGTAGTAGTGACAAGCAATAAAGCATATAACGTTCATATCAGGAAATCTCAGTAAAATACCACATGCTCTTAAAGATCAGGATTTGAATCAAACATCTCGTTTAAACCAGTTCCAATAAAAATCACTTTAAAGACATTTTTATTTTTCAATAGTTTTTCAAACAAAGGCTCAATGCAAAAGTGAGCAAAAAATGATGAAATCATAAACATCCACTCGGGCAGACCTCACAGTCACTCGTGCCACTCGGGCATACCTCACAATCATTCTTGCCACTCGGGCATACCTCACAATCACTCTTGCTACTCGGGTATACCTCACAATCACTCTTGCCTCCCAGTCACTCAGCACTCGGCACTCGGCACTCGACACTCAGCACTCGCACTCAGTAGGTACCTGCGCTCACTGGGGGTGTGTACAGACTCCGGAGGGGCTCCTTCAGCCCAAGCGCTATAATCTGCACGGACAACTCACGTGAGATAATAATAAAGTATGCTGCAGGCGGGCAGCCCCGATCCACACTCATCCTCACCAATCAGGCCCTCGGCCTCACTCAGTCACAAGTATACTGCAGGCGGGCAGCCCCGATCCAAACTCATCCTCACAAATCAAGACCTCGGGCATTCCAGTAAAATAGGGCATTCGGCCCAAAATATTTATATGCATCAAAATAGAGTCATAAAACTGAGTTATGCGGTAAACAAATATAAACATGACTGAGTATAGATTTTCACTCGAAAACAGTGAGAGGATGATAAGAAACAGCCTCTGAGGGTCCAAACAGCATTGGCGCAAGGCCCAAACATGGCCTTCAGCTCAATTTACTGAAATTCTTTCTAAAACATATAAGCATCAAATGGTTTCAACAAAGTATGCAACTTTACAGTTGCTACGGGACGGACCAAGTCACAAATCCCCAACAGTGCACGCCCACACTCCCGTCACTTAGCACGTGCGTCACCTCAAAATAATAGAATGATACGAAATTCGTGGTTTCATACCCTCAGGACTAGATTTACAATAGTTACTTACCTCAAACCGGTCAAATCTCTACCCCGCAATGCTCTTGCCTCTGAACTCTGCCTCCAAATGCTCCAAATCTATTTACAATTAGTATAATACCATCAATATACGCTAATGAAAATGAATTCCACAAGAAAAGCTTTAAAATTAGACCAAAACCCGAAATTGGCTCAAACATTGTCTGTGGGGCCCACGTCTTGGAACCCGACAAAAGTTACAAAATCCGAAAGCCCATTCAACCACGAGTCTACCCATACCAATTTTACCAAAATCCGACCTCAACTCGACCCTCAAGTCTACAAATCTAATTTCCAAATTTCTAAGTTTCAATCTCTGATTTTCACCTCAAAATCATGTAATCTAGTCGGATTACTCGATGATAATTCAATATTATGGAGTAGAAATGATCACAAGGGACTTACCTCAAGTTTTCCTTAAAAATATATCAAAAATCGCCTCTCCCCAAGCTCCAATTTGTCAAAAATGGCAAATGGGACGAAGTCCCTGTTTTTATAATTCTGTCCAGATATCCTCGGTTCTGCCTCGATCTTGCCCTTCGATCTTGGCCTTCGATTGAGGTCCTCGATCCTGGTCCTCGGTCCTGCCCCTCGATCCTGCCCCTCGATCCTGGGCTCGATCATGGCTTCGATCGTGCCCCTCGACCATGAGCTCGATCTGGGCTTCAATCGTGGCCCTCGACCCTGAGCTCGATCATGCCTTCGATCGTAGCCCTCGACTCTGGGCTCGATCATGGCTTCGATCGTGTCCCTCGACCCTGAGCTCGATTTGGGCTCGATTTCTGGGCAGAAGCAGTTTCCAACAGAAGGAACATGCAGCAGCTGTTCTAGTTCAATTTTTGATCCGTTAACCATTCGAAACTCACCCGAGGCCCTCGGGACCTCAACCAAATATACCAACAAGTCCTAAAACATCATACAAACTTAGTCGCATCCTCAAATCACCTCAAACAACCCTAAAACCATGAATTACACCCCAATTCAAGCCTAATGAACTTTGAAATTTCTAATTTCTACAAACAACTCCGAAACCTATCAAATCACGTCCGATTCATCTCAAATTTTGCACACAAGTCCTAAATGACATAACAGAGGTATTTCAATTTTTAGAATCGGATTCCGACCCCGATGTCAAAAAGTCAACCCCCCCGGTCAAACTTCTCAAAAATAAAACTTTCGGCATTTCAAGCCTAATTCCTCTACGAACTCCCAAATAATATTTCGGACACGCTCCTAAGCCCAAAATCACAATACGGAGCTATTGGAATCATCAAAATCAAATCCGAGGTCATTTACATATAGGTCCATATACGGTCCACTTTTCTAACTTAAACGTTTCAATTATGAGACTAAGTGTCTCATTTCACTCCGAGTTCCTTCCGGACTCGAACCAACTAACCCGATATAACATAATATAGTTAAATAACACAAAAAGAAGTAGGAATGGGGAAAATAGGGTTACAACTCTCGAAACGACCGGTCGGGTCATTACAAATTCAATATAAAGATGAGTGATTATACAAATATGGAGATGAGTTACTAACTAGTAAAAGCAAGGATAGGACTATTGGAAGAAATTGTATTCTTCGACTAAGTAACAGTTATGTGTACTAGATGTAGATATGTTAAGACGAATTATCCTTGCAGAGCTCACAACTCAAGATACATCGTACATTCGGGGTTTAGTAAGGTGTACCATGATTAGAAGGAAATTATATTTGTAGGAACAGAAAGATGGAAGATTTCCTTAACCTTGTTTCTAACTGATTGACTTGTTAGCGTATCAACATCTGCAACTCTTCAGGCCTACTACAAAAGCTTGAGATTTCAAAGTGGGGGATAGAATGGAATCAAAGTGATTTTTATGACAAAACTGTTGAAACAATTAGAGGTTATAATTATGTGGTAAATTACAAAACGGCTTCCATGGTAGGTACACTTTTTGCTCGCCAAAACTTCTCTTACTGAAAATGAATATGCACAAAGATACATGGATAGAAAATTGTCAAATTCTATAGGGTCTATTGTCTACTATTTCTAATAGAAGATGACAAATTACTGCACGATTTTGAAATTCTTCCCAAGAAATATTGGTTACATGAGTAAATCTTAATAGCGCATTCATCAGCAGATAAACAAGCAGTCTGACCATACTATACAGATCTTGGAGGATATGTTGAGAGCTTTCCTTTTGAGTTTGAAGGTAGTTTGTACACTCAGTAATATATCTATAACTGCATTTGCCTACAATGATAGCGTTCGATCTAGTATATAGGTGGCACGGTATGGAGCCTTGTATAATATACGATGTCGTTCTCCTATCGGATGGTTTGAAGCCGATGAGGCTAACTTATTAGGATCTAACTTGGTACAAGAATCTATTGACAAGTTCTAGTGATTGGATTAATCACCACTCAAAATAGACAAAAGTCAAGGGACTTAGTTTTCACAATTGGGGATGGAGTGTCCCTACGAGATTTTCCTATGAAATGCGTAATTTAATTTAAAGGAGGTAAGCCTGAGGTTTATAGGGTAGTACGAGATACTTGACAAGTCGGAGCTGTGGTATATCATTTAGAACTTCCTTCTGAGTTATCTTTCCTTGATCAAGTGTTTCATATTTATATCCTAAGAAAATATATGTCAGACTCCTCTCATGTGCTTGTAGTATCGATAATAAAGTTAAATGGAACTTATCCTACGAAGAGGAGTCAGTATCTATTATTAACAGATAAGTAAGAAAGTTACGGTCAAAAGGAATTATGTGCGTGAAAGTCTTATAGAGAAATCATACCATTGAAGAAGCTACTTAGAAAGTAGAAGATGTTATGCGAGTCAAGTGTCCTCATTTAATTCAAAATACAAGTATGATTTTGAGTTAAATTCGGAGACCAAATTTCATAAGGTGGGGAGAATGTAATACATCATATTTAAAAATAAGGGCAGTTAAGTAATTAGCAAAGAAAAAGACAAACTAATAAAAACAAAAAAAACAAAAAAAAAAGGGAAGATGCACTAAAAAGGGCTGAAGCCCACCAAATGAGAATCTGGTAAGAAGGAAAAAGAAGAAAAGATACAAAGGGGAAGGGTCACGCAACAGAAAATAGAGAAAAGAGGATTTGGTGAAATCCTAATAAAGAAAAAAACTTTACAAGAACAAAGAAGAAGAAGAAGAAGAAGAAGAAGAAGAAGAAGGAGAAGGAGGAGGAGAAGAAGAAGCAGGAGAAGAAGGAGGAGGAGGAGGAGGAGGTTTAACTCTTGATGCTTGTTCATAATCCTTATAGCACAGCCTCTTCTCTGGTTAAAAGGTTCACTTCCTTTCTACAATTTTGTTTGAGTTGCTTCTTTTGTCTATGCTCTTATTAAGTCAAAAATAAAATTAAAGATTAAATAGTTATGATAAATATTATGAAACATTAATGTCTTTTTCTGGTTTTGGCTCATCGCTTAGAGTAGAAAAGAATCATGTGTAAACAAAAAATAATAATAATAATAATAATAATAAAGTAAAACGAAAACAGTGTAGTTGTATTGTTTTACTTAAATGGGTATATATATTGATCCTTATCAGATTTGAGATAAACTAATATATGAAGATTTAGTTTGGTGTTTCACAGTAATGGAAAGAAACAAGAAACTTTAGGTGTTCTTTTTATTTAGCACAATCATGGATTCCCTATGAAGATTGAAAAAAAGAATATATTCTACTAGTTTATACCAAGACCACTAAGGTACACGTTAACAATACTTGTAAAGTACCAAAAGTGGGGTGTGAGGGGCTAGTATGTACGCAAGCCTTACCCCTACCTTCAAGAAGGCAGAGAGGTTGTTAATACTTGTAAAGTACTACATGAGAAAAAGATTCAAATAACAAAATATAAGAACAAATAGAGAACTATAATTTCTATCCACTAAAGTACTACTAAATTACTTAGCAGAGAATCATTAGGCATATTTCAGAGGAGTGAAAACAGGGGAATTAATTAAAGGTGACAGGGACAGACCAATTATGTTGGTAATTCACGAATTTAATACATAGATTGATTTTGTTACAAGTAGGTAGTTGAAGAAGTGGAACGAAGTGCTCGAGGTGATGCGTTTGGTATTCCTGCACGAGTAATGTAAGTAGTAATCCTACCTCAATTCGTGTTTTCATAAGCTGCATGGTTTATATATGATTTTGAAAATAAATGTGTTATCAATGCTTTGAAATTGCATGTGGGAAACGTCATTTACTTGATATGGTACCGAACAGTTTACTTGAGATGTTTATCGGTTAACCTAAAATATTTTTATCGTTACTAGATATGTTTTACCGTTACTTGAGATGTAACAATTATTTAAAATGTTATCACTGTTACTAGACATGTTTTACTGTTACTCGAGATATGATTACCGTTACCGAAATAAAATTAGAAGATTTGATAAGAAATGATATGCCCTTTATTATTTTGAAAATACTTTTGTACGTGTATTTACTGTTTACAAGAAAGAGTATTATTGGGAGGAGACTTTGAAAGATCCTGTAGCTAATGGCGGGTTCATTAGACCTGGTGCACCTTGTAATTACCGATTACCGCTACAACCCTCGCTAGTGGGAAGGTAGAACTATCATACCGTTATATTTGACGTTTTGCGAAGAAGTCCACGGTTATACCGATTATATGATCCATTCATTGAAACCTCCCAAACATGAATATCGATATTACATAGTATTTACCGAGCTTATTACCGAATTGTAAATTGATTTATATTACATGAAAAACATGATGAGACTGATTATTTTTTATTGTTTATGAAAGGGCATTCTTATGATATTTTCTGTTTATATATATATATACTAACATTTTTCCTGACTTATCCCTAATAAAACGATTGTGGTTAAGTGTTATTACTCACTGAGCTAGCGACTCATTCCCTGCTAATTTGTTTTACAAAGACAGCAGTTGAAGCGGGCGAGGATTTCGTTAATTTGAGCGCACAGGTTGATAGTTTTTGGTAAGCCTCGCACTTGTTCGTGTGGGCGAAGATTTTATTTATTGTTATGGTCTTTTCTTTGAACTCTTAGAGTTGCTCCATAATCATTATTTTAGTGTCATGAGTATTCTTTTATTATTATAGACCTATGTTGAGTATCGCTCATTCTTATCAAAGTTGGAGATAAATTAGTATTTCTAGTTATTAAGGGGTGAACTATTATTGGTAGATATTTGCTTTGGTTAATTGATAAAATTATTGTTATTTGAATTGATATTAGGATGATGGTTGTTGATTTGAGACAGGGAAAATTTTTGGGATAGTCCAAAAACAGGGAAAACTCTATCCAATTTTCTGTAAATTACCGATGAGGCTTACTTGGGGGCCCTTACTTCTAAGTGCCGGTCATAATCTTAAATTGGGTCATAAAAAAGTTGGTATCAGAGCGCTAGGTTATTCTTGTGAATAATGGAGCACATGTCGGTAGTAGAATCTCAATTATGGTTATGTAGCCGGCCATTCTCATAATCGTGATTCTGCTATGACTTGATAGGATGTGTCTTGTATTTCTTTATTATTCCTCTATACGTGTGTGGCGAATAGGGTCAAATAACGGAATCTGTCATTACTTATCCTATTAGGGTATGGCTCAGACCAATTACCCTATAATAAAATTTGGCTAGAGGTTCAAACTTCAAAAGCGTCAAATTTTTCCAATGGACATGCAACCATCTCCAAGCAAAACAATGCTACATAAGTAGTATACAAGACCAGTGAAAGGTTCATTGTGCCATATGAGATGCTTCCCGGTAAGATGCATAATATAGTGCATTTCGGAAATTTATACTAGTCTACCACTACAGCGATAGAGGAGTGCTATCACAAAAAGGTACTTACCTCCATGAAAAAGAAAAATAAATTGAGATCTTTGTGGATATAATGGATAAACATAAAAAGAATGAGCAACAGAATAGGGGCTCTAAAGTCCTCATGCACCTAGAAGATTACATGGAACAACAAAATATTCTTAATAAAGTTCCTAAAGTTGAAACTACTAAGTTTACTATTTCTGATAGTTCAAAGGATCCTTAAAGGTTTTAGAAAAATACTTACCACGTTATGAGCTATAGGATATTTCATGAAGAGGCTTATGGAACAGACAACTTTTAGACTAGAGAACATGGCGAATACATGAAATGATATTGTACTCTTAGGGATGCCTACAAGAGCAACACAACTAATTTGGGAATAATTTTACTAAAGTGTTTATGAATCACTTCCTTCTTGATAGTTTGTGACGTGAACTTGCATGTTAGATCATTTAAGAAATTGAGTTGGACGATGGGTATACGCAAGTATCTTAAGTTTAGAGACTTGTTGAAAGGTTGGTTAATTGTTTAAACCAGGTAGTTACTGCATATATGAAGACTTAATCCTATTCTGTAGCAATTGCACTTATCAGAAATATTAAAAAGTTGGACATGATAGGCGTGCACGAACTCACATAAGAAGATCGAGATTAGAATATATTTTTGTATGTATTTTAATATGAGTCAAAGATCTAAAAATCAAGGACATTTTGAGATATTAAGCAATCCTTTTTGGGTTACCACTTATGTGAAAAATCTATAGTAGTTAGACATATGTGTAAAGCTTATAAGATTCAAGTTATGAAAAGGAAACCCTAGCTAACCAAGTTGTACGTGATATGGTTGACTCTAACGTACTGATGGGCATTGATTAATTATCTTCTCATCAAGCTACCCAAGATTATTAAGTTTGGTGAACTTTAAAAGCTAGTTTTGTCCAAAAGGGGGATTATAGGTTTTAGAGATGAGCAAAGTATATATTTTGAAAGCTTAATGGTTATAAAAGAAATGTTGTTTGGGTTTCATAGATACGGTAAGGGGCCCAAGAGAAGAAACACTTAGTTTGAGAAAAGATATCATAATGAGAGATTCTCTAATGTATTTCTAAGGATTTACTAAGACTACCTCTAGTATGAGAAATAGATTTCGGTATTGAGTTGACACCTGACACACAAACCATATTATATGGCACCAATAGAGTTGAGAGAGCTGAATGAACAATTGCGAGACCCCTTGGATAAGGGTTTTATCATACCGAGAGTTTCACCATGGGGTGCACCAATATTGTTTAAAAAAAATAAGAAGAGAATAGGTCCATAAGAATGTGCATCAACAATAGATAATTTAAAGTCCGCCTCTAGAACTCGGTACATACATTAGGAGTTACTTGTGATGCCTTTGGACGGGCTAATGCTCCAGCTATATTGATGTATATAATGGATATGGTGTTCAAGTTGATTTTGGAAAATAACTAAATTCATAGTTTTTACTTACTATATTCTGGTATATTCTCGTAGCCAGGAAGAGCACAAGAATCACTTGAACAATACGTTAAAGTCGCTGCAAGAAAATCAACTTTTTATCAAGTTCTTCAATTGTGAACTTTAGCTAGACTCGGTAGTATTCATAGGACACATTGTATCTACGAATGAAAATATGGTATATTCTGAGAAGATAGAAGCACTTCCTAAATGGCGGAGACCCATTTCTTCTACAGAGATTGACTTTTTATTTTTGGCTTGACAGGCTACTATAGGCATTTGTGTAGGATTTCTCTAGAATAGCACCACCACTCACTAAGTTAACATAGAAAATCATTAAATTTTAGTGGATGGAGAAATGTACAACGAGATTCCAGAATCCCTAGCCATGTTTGACAATCACACCAATATTAGCTTATTCCAATAGGCTCTAGTGGATTCACGATGTTCTATGATACTTCAATGGTAGGATTAGGATATTTTCTAAAGCAGAATGGTCGTATGATAGTTTATGCTTCAAGGAAATTGAAGAAGCTCAAGTCGTATTATGTCACTCGTGATTTAAAAATGGTCATAGTGTTATTTCCTTTTAGGATTTAGAGACGCCATTTATACGAAGAAACCTATGAGATTTATACCTAGAACAAGAGCTTGAAGTACATTTATAACCAACAGAGATATAAATATTTAGCAATACTGATGAAGGGAACTATTAAAGATATAATTGTACTATTTTATATTTTTTATTAAAGATAAATGATTTGGCTTATGCAAAAACAATATGGGTAATTTGGCAAATATATCTAATGTAAAGAGACTTTTCATCAAGAATATGCACTGACTAAATAGAACAAAAACAAAAATTCAGAGCTATTGTTGGCTTGTATTCAAGAAACGTCTTCATTGGTAAAGCTAATAAAGGCCGCTCAATATAAAGATGAGTGATTATGCAAACATTGAGATGAGGTCCTAGATAGTAAAATCAAGGATAGGACTATTGGCAGAAATTGTATTCTTCGACTAAGTAACAGTTATGTATACTAGATGTAGATGTGCTTAGATGAATTATCCTTGAGGAGCTCAGAACTCAACATACATAGTGCATTCGGAGTCTAGTAAGGTGTACCATGATTAGAAACAAATTGCATTTGTAGGAACAGAAAGATAGAAGATTTTCTTAACCTTGTTTCTAACTGATTGACTTGTTAGCGTATCAATATTTGCAACTCTTCAGGCCTACTACAACATCTCAAAGATTTCAAAGTGGGGGATAGAATGGAATCAAAGTGAATTTTATGACAAAACTGTTAAAACAATTAGAGGTTATAATTATGTGGTAAATTACAAATTGTCTTACATGGTAGGCACACTTTTTTTGCTCGCCAAAACTTCTCTTACTGAGAATGAATATGCACAAAGATACATTGATAGAAAATTGTCAAATTCTATAGGGTCTATTGTCTACTATTTCTGATAGAAGATGACAAATTACTACACGATTTTGAAATTCTTCCCAAGAAATATTGGTTACATGAGTAAATCTTAATAGTGCATTCATCAACAGACAAACAAGTAGTCTGAACGTACTATACAGATCTTGGAGGATATGTTGAGAGCTTGCCTTTTGAGTTTGAAGGTAGTTTTTATACTCAGTAATATATCTATAACTGAATTTGCCTACAATGATAACTTCCGGTCTAGTATATAGGTGGCACAGTATGGAGCCTTGTATAATATACGATGCCGTTCTCCTATCGGATGGTTTGAAGCCGATGAGGCTAACTTATTAGGATCTGACTTGATACAAGAAGCAGTTGACAAGTTCTAGTGATTGGATTAATCACAACTCAAAATAGACAAAAGTCAAGGGACTTTGTTTTAACAATTGGGTATGGAGTGTCCCTACGAGTTTTCTTTATGAAATGCGTAATTTAATTTAAAGGAGGTAAGCCCGAGGTTTATAAGGTAGTACGAGATACTTGACAAGTGGGAGCTATGGAATATCATTTAGAACTTCCTTCTGATTTGTCTTTCATTGATCAAGTGTTTCATATTTCTATCCTAAGAAAATATATGTCAGACTCCTCTCATGTGCTTGTAGTATCGATAATAAAGTTAAATGGAACTTATCCAACAAAGAGGAGTCGGTATCTATTATTAACAGATAAGTAAGAAAGTTACGGTCAAAAAAAATTATGTGCGTGAAAGTCTTATGGAGAAATTATACCATTGAAGAAGCTACTTGAAAAGTAGAAGATGCTATGCGAGTCAAGTGTCCTCATTTAATTTAAAATACAAGTATGATTTTGAGTTAAATTCGGGGACCAAATTTCATAAGGTGGGAGAATGTAATACATCATATTTAAAAATAAGGGCAGTTAAGTAATTAGCAAAGAAAAAAAACTAATAATATCAAAACAAACAAAAAAAAGAAGGGAAGATGAACTAAAAAGGGCTGAAGCCCACCAAATGAGAATCCGGTAAAAAGGAAAGAAAAGAAATGAGACAAAAGGGGAAGGGCCACGCAGCAGAAAATAGAGAAAATGGGATTTNCGTACGTAGCCCCCTCAATTAGAAGCAAATATTAATTTAAATCATTTATGGGGTAAATTTCTTCTTACAAGGTTAGGCAAGAGACTTACCTCATTTCAAAGCTCACTTTTCGGCCTCAAATTTACTCTAAAGCCTCAACTCGGTGCCGAACAATCCAAAACTAGTCAAATAATGTATAGATATATCAATACATGTTCAAAAGTTCATATTCTAACTATTAGAGGGATTACCCAACCCCAATTGAAGGATTCCTAAAATTTATCCCCGGGCCCACGTGCCCGGATTCCGAAAATTTTTGAAGAAAGTTTTTACCCATAAACTCACGAACTCAAATATATCATTTTCACTCAATCCCATAACCATTTTTGTGGTTTAACTCCATTTGTATCAAAACCTAGATTTTTCATCTAAACCCACAATTTTTCACAAATTCACATGTTAAAATCGACCCATAATCTATGTATTTAACTTGCATTAGATAGAATTTACTTACATCCAAGTTGCTAGGTGAATACCCCTCTCAAGAAGCTCCAAAATCGCTCAAAAGTGAGAGAAATGTGTTTGAAGTGGCTTAAGTCCCGTAATAAATGATGCTCACTGCCTCCAGGACTTTCGCTTCTGTAGTTCCTTAGCCACATCTGCGAAAAGGGCCCAGCAGATGCGGTCCTCCCCTCAGCTGGCATCCCCGCTTCTGCGATTCCTGGGCAGCCCTTGCTGGGACGCTCCTGCAGTTGTTGGCTCGCTTCTGCAAGCTTGCACCTATGCTGACCTTCCGCAAGTGCGATTACACCAGAAGCTGGATGCTTCAACCATTTTCCTCTAAATCCAAAACTTGGTCCGCGCCACGTCCGATTAACACCCGAGGCCCCCGGGGCCCACCCCAAACATACCATAAAGCTTTAAATCATAACACAGACTGAATCGCACCCTCAGAAAGCCTAAAACAACATCAAAACTAAGAATCACACCTCAAACCAAATTGAATCAACTTATGAATTTCAAGTTCTTCCAACTTACTCCGAATGCGCTGAAACATACTTAAACTACTCGGAATGACACCAAATTTTGCGTGCAAGTCTTAAATTACCATACAGAACTATTCTGAGGCTCGAAATCCCAAATGGACCTCAATAACACCAAAACCTACTCTAAACCAAATTTAAAGAACTTTAAAACCTTCAAGGTACCATTTATCCATATTAAGCGTCGAAACGCTCCCGAGTCATCCAAAACCCGATCCGAACATACGCCCAAGTCCAAAATCATCATACGAACCTATTGGGACCATCAAATCCTAATTCTGAGGTCGTTTACTCAAGACGTTGACCAAAGTCAAACTTAGCCCTTTTAGCCAACCTTGAGGAACCAAGTGTTCCGATTTCAATCCGAACCCTACCAAATCCCGAACTAATCATCCCCGTAAGTCATAAAACATTAAAATCACATAAGAGTCGAATTTAGGGGAACAAGGATTTAGAAAGCAAAACGACAGGTCGGGTCATTATACTTATTACCTGAATGAATGAAATTATATAAACGACTATTATATAAACGGTCAATATAAATATGAATCACAAAATATTACTATAACCTTAGTCAATGGACTTATATGGTTGCTATGAATACCTATATGCCGATACGTATAACCTTAATGAATGAAATTATATAAACGGTCAATATAACTATGAATTACAACGATGTAATTAACATAGGTTATATGACTACAACCTTAGTCAATGGACTTATATGGTTACTATAATATCTACTTATTATTATGGTTTGAATTAAATAATTTAACAATTGAGGTCAAAATGAACATTACACAGGGACCCTTAATTCATTAATATGTAATATATCATATTTAAAAATAAGAGTAGTTAAGTAATTAGCAAAAAAAAAAAGACAAACTAATAAAAACAAAACCAACAAAAAAAAAAAGAAAAGAAGGGAAGATGCACTAAAAAGGGCCGAAGCCCACCAGATGAGAATCTGGTAAAAAGGAAAAAGAAGAAACGAGACAAAGAGGAAGGGTCACGAAGCAGCAAATAGAGAAAAGGGGATTTGGTGAAATCGTAATAAAAAAAAAACTTTACAAGAACATAGAAGAAGAAGAAGAAGAAGAAGAAGAAGAAGAAGAAGAAGAAGAAGAAGAAGGAGGAGGTTTAACTCTTGGTGCTTGTTCATAATCCTTCTAGCGCAGCCTCTTCTCTGATTAAAAGGTTCACTTTCTTTCTATAATTTTGTTTGAGTTGCTTCTTTTGTCTTTGATGTTATTAAGTCAGAAAAAATAATTAAATATTAAATAGTTATGATAAATATTATGAAACATTTATGTCTTTTTTCTGGTTTTGGCTCATCTCTTAAAGTAGAAAAGAATCATGTGTAAACAAAAATAATAACAATAATAATAATAATAATAATAATAATAATAAAGTAAAACGAAAACAGTGTAGTTGTATTTTGTTACTTAAATGGGTATATATATTGATCCTTATCAGATTTGAGATAAACTAATATATGAAGATTTAGTATGGTGTTTCACAGTATTGGAAAGAAACAAGAAACTTTAGGTGTTCTTTTTATTTAGTACAGTCATGGATTCCCTATGAAGATTGAAAAAAGAATATATTCTACTAGTTTATACCAAGAACTCTAAGGTACGCGTTAACAATACTTGTAAAGTACTACAAGTGGGGTATGAGAGGCTAGTATGTACGCAAGCCTTACCCCTACCTTCAAGAAAGCAGAGAGGTTGTTAATACTTGTAAAGTACTACATGAGAAAAAGATTCAAATAAAAAAATATAAGAACAAACAGAGAACTATAATTTCTATCCACTTAAGTACTACTAAATTGCTTAGCAGAGAATCATTGGGCATATTTCAGAGGATGAAAACAGGGGAATTAATTAAAGGTGACAGGAACAGACCAATTATGTTGGTAATTCATGAAGTTAATACATAGATTGATTTTGTTACAAGTAGGTAGTTGAAGAAGTGGAACGAAGTGTTCGAGGTGATGCGTTTAGTATTCCTGCACGAGTAATGTGAGTACTAATCTTACCTCAATTTGTGCTTTCATAACNTTTTCTGGTTTTGGCTCATCGTTTAGAGTAGAAAAGAATTGTGTAAAAAAAAAATTAAAAAGAAAACAGTGCGGTTGTATTATTTTTACTTAAATGGGTATATATATTGATCTTTATCAGATTTGAGATAAACTAATATATGAAGATTTAGTTTGGTGTTTCACAGTAATGAAAAGAAACAAGAAACTTCAAGTGTTCTTTTTATTTAGCACAATCATGGATTCCCTACGAAGATTGAAAAAAAGAATATATTCAACTAGTTTATACCAAGAACTCTAATGTACATGTTAACAATACTTGTAAAGTACTACAAAAACAACAACATACCTAGTGTAATCCCACAAATGGGGTGTGAGGAGAGTAGTATGTACGTAGGCCTTACCGCCACCTTCAAGAAGGCAGAGAGGTTGTTAATACTTGTAAAGTACTACATGAGAAAAAGATTCAAATAAAAAAATATAAGAACAAACAGAGAACTATAATTTCTATCCACTTAAGTACTACTAAATTGCTTAGCAGAGAATCATTGGGCATATTTCAGAGGATGAAAACAGGGGAATTAATTAAAGGTGACAGGAACAGACCAATTATGTTGGTAATTCATGAAGTTAATACATAGATTGATTTTGTTACAAGTAGGTAGTTGAAGAAGTGGAACGAAGTGTTCGAGGTGATGCGTTTAGTATTCCTGCACGAGTAATGTGAGTACTAATCTTACCTCAATTTGTGCTTTCATAACCATCATGGTTTATATATGATTTTGAAAATAAATGTGTTACCAATTCTTTGAAATTGCATGTGGGAAAAGTACCTTACTTGATATGGTACCGAACAGTTTACTTGAGATGTTTATCAGTTAACCTAAAATATTTTCATCGTTACTAGATATGTTTTACCGTTACTTGAGATGTAACAATTATTTAAAATGTTATCACTGTTACTAGACATGTTTTACTGTTACTCGAGATATGATTACCGTTACCGAAATAAAATTAGAAGATTTGATAAGAAATGATATGCCCTTTATTATTTTAAAAATAATTTTGTACGAGTATTTACTGTTTACAAGAAAGAGTATTATTGGGAGGAGACTTTAAAGGATCTCGTAGCTAATGGGAGGTTCGTTAGACCTGGTGCACCTTGTAATTAACGATTACCTTTATAGCCCTCGCTAGTGGGAAGGTAGAACTAGTATATTATTACTGATTTCCCTCAAGTAGGGACTACCGTTATATTTGACTTCTTGCGAAGAAGTCCACAGTTATACTGATTACATGAATCGATATTACATAGTATTTACCGAGCTTATTACCGAATTGTCAATTGATTTATATTACATGAAAATCATGATGAGACTGATTATTATTTATTGTTTCTGAAAAGGCATTCTTATGATAGTTTATGTTTATTATATATACTAGCATGTTTTCTGACTTCTCCCCAATAAAAAGATTGTGGTTAAGTGCTATTACTCATTGAGCTAGCGACTCATTCCCCGCTAATTGTTTTTACAAAGATAGCAGTTGACGCGTGTGAGGATTTCGTTAATTAGAGCGCACAAGTTGATAGTTCTTGGTGAGCCTCACACTTGTTCGCGTGGGCGGAGATTTTATTTATTGTTATGGTATTTTCTTTGAACTCTTAGAGTTTCTCCATAGTCATTATTTTAGTGTCATGAGTATTCATTTGTTATTATAGACTTATGTTGAGTATCGCTCATTCTTACTAAAGTTGGAGATAAATTAGTATTTCTAGTTGTTATGGGGTGGACTATTAATGGTAGATATTTATTTTGGTTAATTAATAAAGTTATTATTGTTTTAATTGATATTAGAATTATGGTTGTTGATTTGAGACACGGAAAAAAAAATTTGATAGTTCAAAAACAGGGAAAACTTTATCCGATTTTCTGTAAATTACCGATGAGGCTTACTTGGGGGTACTTGCTCCTAAGTGTCGGTCATGATCCTAAATTGGGTCGTGACACCAGCCTATATCTATTCCACTGTACCGTATGGCTGTGAAGGAGTTGAATGAGTTGAAGGAATAACTTGAGGAGTTGCTAGCAAAGGGGTTTGTCAGACCGAGTCTATAGTCGTGGGGTGCACCGGCATTATTTGTGAAGAAGAAAGATAGGACTATGTGGATGTGCATTGATTACCGCCAGTTAACCAAAGTCACCATTAAGAATAAGTACCTATTGCCGCGTATTGATGATTTATTTGACCAGTTACAGGGTGCCACGGTGTTCTCTAAAATCGACTTGAGATCGGGGTACCATAAATTGAAGATTCGGGATTCGAATGTTCCGAAGAATGCTTTTCGGACTAGATATGTCCATTATGAGTTTCTAGTAATGTCCTTCGGTCTAACTAATGCCCTGGAGGCATTTATGGATTTGATGAATAAGGTGTTCAGGCCATACATTGATTCGCGTAGCATAGAGGAGCACGAGCAGCATTTGAGAGTGGTGCTTCAGACCTTGCGAGAATAGAACCTATATGCTAAGTTCTCCAAGTGTGAGTTTTAATTAAATTATGTGGCATTGTTGGGGCATGTTGTATCAGGCTAGGGTATTAAGGTGGATCCCAAAACAAAACGAAGGAGTTCAGAGTTGGCCTCGTCCTACCACGATGACTGAGATCAGGAGCTTCTTAGGGTTAGCAGGTTATTATCGTCGGTTTGTGGAGGGGTTTTTATCTATTACAACACCTTTGACTAGATTGACCTAGAAGGGTGCTCTGTTCCGTTGGTTCGATTATTGTGAGGCGAACTTTCAAAAGCTCAAGACAACTTTGAATCTAGCATCGGTGTTAGTGTTGCCTTCTAGTTGAGGGATGTATACTGTGTATTGCGATGCCTCCCGCGTTGGTTTGGGTTGTGTATTGATGTAGGAGGGGCCAGTTATTGCATATGTTTCACGTCAACTGAAGCCACATGAGAAGAATTATCATGTATACGATTTAGAGTTGGCCGCGATTGTTCATGCTCTTAAGATATGGAGGCATTATCTTTATGGGGTGTCATGTGAGGTTAACACTAATCATCGCAGCTTGCACCATTTGTTCAAACAAAGGGATATCAATTTGAGGTAGTGTAGGTGGATTGAGTTACTAAAGGACTACGATATTACCATTCTTTACCATCCGGTCAAGGCGAATGTGGTCGCGGATGCCTTGAGAAAAAAGGCGGAGAGTATGTGTAGATTGGCATTCATTTCGGCAGAGGAGAGGCCATTAGCTTTGGACATTCAATCCTTGGATAACAGACTTGTGAGGTTGGATATTTCAGACCCCAACCGAGTTCTTGCATCCATCGTTGCCTAGTCTTCGCTATTGGAGCAGATCAAGGCTCGTCAATTTGATGATCCGCACTTGTTGGTTCTCAGAGACACGGTACTACAGGGTGGTTCTAAGGAGGTTACTATCGGCGAGGATGGTGTTCTGTGACTCCAGGGTCCCCTCTGTGTTCCTAACGTCGATGGCTTGAGGGAGAGGATTCTAGAGGAGGCACACACTTCTCGGTATTCTATTCATCTAGGTGCTACGAAGATGTATCGCGACCTGAGGCGGCATTATTGGTGGCGGTGGATGAAGAAGGATATAGTTGAGTATTTTGCGAGGTCTCTAAATTTCCAGCAGGTTAAGTATGAGCACCAAAGGCCAGGTGGCCTACTCCAGCAGTTGACTAGACCTGAGTGGAAATGGGAGCGCATTACTACGACTGGGTTGTCGCGGACCATGCGGAAGTTTGATGCAGTTTGGGTCATTGTCGATAGGTTGACCAAGTCGGCACACTTTATTCCTATTGTGACCATGTATACTTCAGATAGGTTGGCCCATATTTATATTCAGGAGATAGTTCGGTTGCATGGTGTGCCAGTTTCCATCATATCAGATAGAGGCCCTCAGTTTACTTCATATTTCTGGAGAGCCGTACATAGTGAGTTGGGGACCCGGGTAGAGCTCAGCACAACTTTTCATCCGTAGATCGACTGGCAGTCAGAGCGGACAGTTCAGATCCGGAAGGATATGCTCAGAGCATGCATGATTGACTTTGGAGGGCAATGTGATCGATTCTTTCCTTTGGCCGATTTTGCTTACAACAACAGTTATCAGTCTAGCATTGATATAGCTCCATTTGAGGATTTATATGGTCGGCGATGTCGTTCACCCATCGGATGGTTTGAGCCCGGCGAGGCCAAGTTATATGGTACTGATTTGGTGAGGGATGCCTTAGAAAAGGTAAGTTGATTGTCACGACCCAATTTTCCCTCCGTGTGACGTTGTGACGGTACCTAGTCTCTACAACTAGGTAAGCCTAATATTTTTGCAGAATAATGGAATAAAAATAGGAATTTAACCAATTATTCAAAAATACACAACAAATCCTAAAATCCGGAACATCGTGAATCACAAACTACAGAAGGAAAGATCTAGTGTCTCTATAAATCCGAGTCTAACAAGGAAAAATACAGAAGATAATGGACATGGGAAAGAGTAAAATGGGACTCTGATGTCTGCGGATGCGGCAGATATACCTTGAAGTCTCCAAAAATATTTCGGCTCACTGATAGTGCGGCTGATAAGGTGCACCTAGATCTGCACACGAAAAATATATGCAGAGAGTAGCATGAGTACACCACAATCGGTACCCAGTAAGTGCCAAGCCTAACCTCGGTCGAGTAGTGACGAGGTCGGGTCAGGGCCCTACTGGTAAATATATAAGAAAACAATATAGAGTGTAATACCGCAATAAAATAAAGGCTGAAATTTAAAAACAATAAAATCAAAGAAGGTAACAGCTCAGTACACAAAAACACAACAGGGGATCTCCCGAGATACCGTCTCGTAGTCCCAAACGTAAATGAGCAGGGGGATATCTTGGAATACCGTTCCGTAGTCCCAAAGTAAATGTGCAGGGGGATCTCTCGGAATACCGTTCTGTAGTCCCAAAGTAAATGTGTAGGGGGATCTCCCGGAATATCGTTCCGTAGGCCCAAAGTAAATATGCAAGACAGGGGGATCTCCCGGAATACCGTTCTGTAGTCCCAAAGTAAATATAAAGTACAGGGGGATCTCCCGGAATAGTATTCCGTAGTCCCAAAGTAATTATGCAGTACAGGGGGATCTACCGGAATACCATTCTGTAGTCCCAAAGTAAATATGCAGCGCGAATGGTAGAAATACAACTATATCACGAAATTCTTACAATTTAGACTAAGTACCAGTCAGGGAAGAAGCAGGAAATTCACTAAGCATGTTGCACATAATTCACATAAACAATTAAGACACGTAGACATGTTGTATTAGACTAAACATGATAGCTACACATATTGGATTAACTCAATTAAGAATGAAAATAGATTAGTACTCGTTAAAATGGTATAACTCAAAATAACAGGAAAACATGTTGTTTCTCGGTAAGAAAAATTGGGTTTTACCACAACTAGCCCGTGTACGTACTCGTCACCTCACGTACACGGTGCTCACATAGCACAATAGTTCCAAATCTTAAGGGGATTTCCCTCACACAAAGTTAGGCAAGCCACTTACCTCGAGTCAAGCTCAATTAATCGATCACAATGCCTTTCCCACGAATATCCAGCTCTGAATGGCCCAAATCTAGCCAAAAGAAATTACGTATCATAAATACAACAATAATAGACTCATCTAATTAACAAAATCAACATTTAACTAAAATTCCTAAATTTAACTCAAAAATCGCCCATGAGGCCCACTTCTCGGAATCGGGTAAAAGACATAAAATACGAAAGCTCATTCACTCACGAGTCTAACCATATCAAATTTACTAAAATCTGACACCAAACTCTCGATCAAAATCCCAAAATTCGGCGTAAGAACTTTTCTCAATTTTTTACCCCAACTCGGAATTTAAACGATTAATTCAAGCATAGATTAGTGGAATATAACCATAAGGGAATTAAGAATCATTACCCAACAACTTCCTCTGAAAATCTCTCCAAATTCCGCCTTCTACCGAGCTCTCAATCAAATTTGTGAAGTGAACTTCAAACCCTCAAATCTGCCCCTTTTCTGCCTAGTTATTCCGCATCTGGGGACCTTGGGTCGCACCTGCGACGCCGCACCTACGGAATTTCCTTCACGGGTGCGGAAACGACTTAAGAGGGCTGGGTCTGCTTTTGTGGAAAAAGGGTCGCACCTGCAAGTGCGTGCCTGTGGACTATTGTCCGCTTCTGCGTTCTTCTCCGCGCCTGCGGGTCCTTTAGCGCATTTGCGGGCATCGCAAATGCGATATTTCCCATCGCACCTGCGACCCCTGACCACACATCCCAAATCCTCTTCTGCGCTTGCCTCTCCGCACGTGTGATGACGCACCTGAGGTCTCTCCACCGCAGGTGCGAAAATGATAGATGCCTGAAGACTTCAAGAGCAACACAAATCTAACTTTTGATCCGTTAAGCACTCGAAACTCACCCGAGCCCCCCGGGACCTCAACCAAACATACCAGCCAATCCTAAAATACCATACGAACTTAGACGAGCCCTCAAATCACATCAACTAATGCTAAAATCACGAATCACCCTCCAATTCAAACTTAAAGAACTTAAAACTTCTAATTCCTACAACTGATGCCGAAACCTATCAAACCAAGTCCGAATGACCTCAAATTTTCACACAAGTCATATTCAACATTACGGACCTACTCCAACTTTCGGAATCGGAAAACGACCTTGATATCAAAACTTCCACTACCGGCCTAAAACTCTAAAAATTCGACTTTCGCCATTTCAAGCCTAAATGAGGTACAGACCTCCAAAACACAATCCGGACACGCCCCTACACCCAAAATCACCTAACGGAGCTAACGGAACCGACGGAATTCCAATCCGGAGTTGTCTTCACATAGTTCCGACTATGATCCAAATCCTAAGGTTTAAGCTTTCATTTAGGGTCTAAGAGTCCCAAAACACTCTGAAACTTAAAATCAATCATCCCAGCAAGTCACAATAGTAGAAATAGATATGGGAAAAGCAGTTAATAGGGGTTTAGGACTCTAAATCTCAAAACAACCGACCGGGTCGTTACATCCTTCCCTTCTTAAAACAATCGTTTGTCCTCGAACGAGCATAGAGACATACCTAAAGTGGCGAAAAGATGAGGATAACAGCTGCGTATATCCTGCTCGGTCTCCCAAGTCGCCTCCTCGACCGGTTGTCCCCTCCAATGAACCTTCATGGAAGCAATGTTCTTTGATCTTAGCCTTCTGACCTTCCTGTCTAAAATAGCCACTGGCTTCTCAACATAAGATAGATCCTTGTCCAATTGAACTGAGCTGAAATCCAACACATGGGACGGATCACTGTGATACTTTCAGAGCATAGAAACATGGAATACCGGATGAACTCCTGCTAGACTGGAAGGCAAGGCAAGCTCATAAGCAACCTCCCCAACTCGACGCAACACCTCAAATGGACCAATGAACCTGGGGCTCATCTTGCCCTTCTTCCCAAACCTCATAACGCCCTTCATAGGCGAAACCCGGAGCAAGACTCGCTCTCCAACCATCAATGCCACATCGCGAACCTTCCGGTCCGCATAACTCTTCTGTCTGGACTAGGACGTGCGAAGTCTATCCTGAATCACCTTCACTTTTTCTAAGGCATCCTGAACCAAGTCCGTACCCAATAATCTGGCCTCGCCGGGTTCGAACCAACCCACTAGGGACCGACACCACCTACTGTACAGAGCCTCGTACGGTGCCATCTAAATGTTGGACTGATAACTGTTATTGTAAGAAAACTCAGCAAGTGGCAAGAACTGGTCCCAAGCATCCCCAAAATCTATCACACAAGCACGGAGTACATCTTCTAATATCTGAATAGTGCGCTCGGACTGCCCTTCCGTCTGAGGGTGAAATGTTGTGCTTAACTCAACCCTAGTACCCAACTCATGTTGTACAGCTCTCCAGAACCGTGATGTAAACTGCATACCCTGATCATAGATAATAGATACTGGTATGCCATGAAGCATGACAATCTCACGGATGTAGATTCAAGCTAGCTGCTTGGAAGGATAGGTAGTCATCACAGGAATGAAATGAGCCGACTTGATCAACCTATCCACAATCACCCAAACTGTATCAAACCTCCGTTGAGTCCGTGGGAGTCCAACAACGAAATCCATAGTGATCCGCTCCCATTTCCACTCAGGAATCTCTAACTTCTGAAGCAATCCACTTGGTTGTTGATGCTCATATTTTACCTACTGGCAATTCATACATCGAACCACATACTCTACTATGTTTTTCTTCATTCTCCTCCACCAGTAATGTTGTTTCAAGTCCTGATATATCTTTGTGACACCCGGATGAATAGAGTACCGCGAACTGTGAGCCTCCTGGAGAATCAACTCACGTAAACCATCCACATTGGGCACACATAGCCTGCCCCGCATCCTCAATGCACCATCATCTCTAATAGTGACTTCCTTAGCATCACCGTGTTGGACCCTGTCCTTAAGGACAAGCAGATAGGGATCATCATACTGACGCTCCCTGATACGATCATAAAGAGAAGACCAAGAGACCACACAAACCAATACTCAATTCGGCATAGAAATATCCAATCTCACAAATTGGCTAGCTAAGGCCTGAACATCCAACGCCAATGGCCTCTCTGCTGCTGGTAGATATGCTAAACTCCCCAAACTCTCTACCCGGTGACTCATAGCATCAGCCACCACATTAGCCTTTCCAGGGTGGTAGAAAATAGTGATATCATAATCCTTAAGTAGCTCCAACCACATCCGCTGATGTAAGTTAAGATTTTTCTGCTTAAATAGATGCTGCAAACTCCGATGATCGGTGTAAATCTCACAAGGAACACCGTACAAATAATGCCACCATATCTTCAAGGCATGAACAATAGTTGCTAACTCAAGGTCGTGGACAGGATAGTTCTTTTCGTGCGCCTTCATCTGTCTGGACGCGTAGGCAATCACCCTACTATCCTCCATCAACACCGCGTCGAGACCAATCCGCGATGTAGCATAATATATAGTATAAGACCCCGAACCTGTAGGTAATACCAATATTGGGGCTGTAGTCAAAGCTGTCTTGAGCTTCTGAAAGCTCTCCTCACATTCCTCTGTCCACCTGAACGGAGCACCCTTCTGAGTCAACCTGGTCATAGGTGCTGCAATAGATGAGAATCCCTCTACAAAGCGACGGTAATAACCCGCCAAACCAAGAAAACTCCGGATATTTATAGCTGAGAACGGTCTGGGCCAACTCTGCACTGCTTCAATCTTCTTTGGATCCACCTGGATCCCATCACTCGATAGTATATGACCCAAGAATGCCATTGAGTCTAGCCAAAACTCACACTTTGAAAGTTTTGCATATAACTTCTTTTCTCTCAGGGTCTGAAGTGCAGTCCTCAGGTGCTGATCATGATCCTCCCGACTCCGGGAGTATATCAGAATGTCGTCAATAAACACAATGACGAATGAGTCAAGATAGGGCCAAAACACACTCTGCATCAAGTGCATAAAAGTTGTTGGGGCATTGGTCAGCCCAAATGACATCACAAGAAACTCATAGTGACCATATCTGGTCCTGAAAGCAGTCTACGGGATATCCGGCTCCCGAATCTTCAACTGATGATAACCTGAACGTAAGTCAATCTTGGAAAACACTCTGGCATCCTGTAACTGATCAAATAATTCATCAATACGAGGCAATGGATACCCGTTCTTCACTGTGACTTTGTTCAATTGGCGGTAATCAATATGCATCCCCATAGAATCATCTTTCTTCTTCACAAATAAGACAGGAGCACCCCAAGGTGACACACTAGGCCAAATGAAGCCTTTATCAAGCAATTCCTGCTCTTTCAACTCCTTCAATTCAGGAGGAGCCATACAATATAGAAGAATAAAGATGGGCTGAGTGCCCGGCAACAAATCAATGCCAAAATCAATATCTCTGTCGGGCGGCATGCCCGGAAGATCAGCTGGAAACACATCTGGAAAGTTCCTCACTACTGAAACTGACTCAATTGTAGGGGTATCAATACTGACATCTCTCACATAAGCTAGATATGAGTCACACCCATTCTCAACCATTCGTTGAGCTTTAAGAAAAGAAATAACTCTGTTGGGAGTATACTCTAAGGTACCACTCCACTCTAATCGCGGTAAACCTGGAATAGCCAACATCACGATTTTAGCGTGACAATCAAGAATAGCATAATGGGGCGGCAACCAGTCCATGCCCAAAATAATATCAAAGTCCACCATGCTGAGCAATAATAAATCGGCTCTGGTCTCAAAACCACTAAGAGTAATCAAACATGACCGATGCACGCGGTCCACAACAAGAGAATCTCCCGTAGGAGTAGATATATAAATAAGGAAACTCAAAGAATCCCGAGATACGCCCAAATATGGAGCAAAATAAGAGGACACATAAGAATATGTAAAGCCTGGATCAAATAACACCAACGCATCTCTATGACAGACTGGAATAATACCTACAATGACAGAATCAGAAGCCACTGCATCTGTACAAGAAGGAAGTGCATAATATCTGGCCCGGCCTCCCCCTCTAGGGCGACTCTACCTCCCCGACCTCCACCTCGAGCTGGTTGTGCAGGTGGGGTGGTAACTGGTGCTGTAATCATAGCCTGAGGACCTGGTGGAGCACGTTGTGGCTGAAAAGTCTGTGGAGGTGCACCCGTCCTAATCCTGGGGCAATCCCTAACCATGTGGTGAGTGTCGCCATACTCACAATAAGCTCTGGGAGGGCGTGGCTGCTGTGACTGGCTCGGGCCAGGTTTGCTGGACTGGCCACTAGGAAAACCCCGTGCAGGAGGCACACTAGATACTGGCGGTGCATAATAAGGCTCCTGGGGTCTAGAAGGAGTTGGAACACCGTTAGAGGCTGGAAGAGCTGAATGAATGGGGCGTCTCACATAACCCCTACCATGGTGAGCTACTAGGGCACAAGCTCCAGAATAGTAACCAGCCTCTCGAGACCTCTTGGCCTCCCTATCCTCTCTATCCCGGGAAAACATGCCCTCGGACCTCCTGGCAATACCCACAACCTGCTGATAAGAAATATCCATCTCCAATTCCCTGGCCATACTACTCTGGATGCTAGGATGGAGACCCTCAATAAACCGTCGAACCCTCTCTCGAACTGTGGCAACTAAGGCCGGTGCATGTCGGACCAAATCACTGACGCGAACTGTATACTCTGACACAGTCATAGCACCTTGGTGCAGTTGCTGAAACTCTGCGCGCCATGAGTCACTGAGGCTCTGAGGGACATACTCTCTCAAAAACATGTCCAAGAACTGAGTCCATGTAAGTGAAGCTGCCTCAGCCGGACTGCTCAACTCATAAGCACGCCACTACTGATAGGCTGCTCCTCTAAGATGGAATGTGGTAAAAGAAACTCGCTCATCTCCACTATGCCCATAGTACGGAGAATACGATGACACTCCTCCAAAACACCCTGAGCATCATCTGTAGCCAATCCACTGAAAATAGGTGGGTGGTACTTCTTGTACCTCTCAAGTCTGAGCTGCTCCGCCTTAGAAGTTGCTGCCCTAACCTCGGGCTGAGCTGGAGCTACCAGCTGCATTGGTACAATCTCTAGAACCTGGTCGACCTAAACCCGCTGCTCTGGAGTACCAGTGACGGGAGTCTATGCTCCTCCCCCGGCCTGAGATGTGGTAGGAGCAAGTGGAATCAATCCAGCCTGAGCTAAGGTGCTGAACATGCTCAGAAACTGGGCTAGAGTCTCCTGGAGGGCTGGTGCAACAACAGGTATCTCAGGTGTCTGCCCTCCAGCTTGAGCTACTGGGGGCTCCTTAGTAGCAACTCGTGCGGGTACTCTGGCTGCACCACGTGGACGTCCTCGACCTCTACCCCTGCCCCGGCCTCTCACGTCTCTAGCAGGGGGTGCGGGTGCCTGTTCATCAGATCCGCTTGTGCGTGTCCTCACCATCTGTGAGAGAATAGAATACAGAAATTTAAAATCTCTGAAGTCAACAATGTTTGCACGACAAGGAATCAAAGTAGTGAAATTTTCCTAACAGCTCCATAGCCTCTCGAAGATAAGTACAGACGTCTCCGTACCGATCTGTGAGAGTCTAATAAACCGGTTTGTTACTTACGACACCTACGAACCTAGAGCTTCGATACCAACTTGTCAGGACCCAATTTCCCCCCCGTGTGACGTCGTGACGGCACCTAGTCTCTACAACTAGGTAAGCCTAATATTTTTGCGGAATAATGAAATAAAAATAGGAATTTAACCAATTATTCAAAAATACACAACAAATCCCAAAACCCGGAACATCGTGAATCACAAACTACAGAAGGAAAGATCTAGTGTCTTTATAAATCAGAGTCTAACAAGGAAAAATACAGAAGATAATGGACATGGGAAAGAGTAGAAGGGGACTCCGAGGTCTGTGGACGCGGCATATATACCTTCAAGTCTCCAAAACTGTCCCGGCTCACTGATAGTGCGGCTGATAAGGTGCACCTGGATTTGCACACGAAAAATATGTGCAGAGAGTAGCATGAGTACACCACAATCGGTACCCAGTAAGTGCCAAGCCTAACCTCGGTCGAGTAGTGACGAGGTCGGGTAAGAGCCCTACTGGTAAATATATAATAAAATAATATAGAATGTAATACCGCAATAAAATAAAGTCTGAAATTTAACAACAATAAAATCATAGAAGGTAACAGTTCAGTACACAGAAACACAACAGGGGATCTCCCGAGATACCGTTCCATAGTCCCAAAGTAAATGTGCAGGGGGATCTCCCGGAACACCATTCCGTAGTCCCAAAGTAAATGTTCAGGGACGGAATACCGTTCCGTAGTCCCAAAGTAAATATGCAAGACAGGGAGATCTCCCGGAATACTGTTCTGCAGTCCCAAAGTAAATATGCAGTACAGGGGGATCTCCCGAAATACCGTTCCGTAGTCCCAAAGTAAATATGCAGTACAGGGGGATCTCCCGAAATACTGTTCCGTAGTCCCAAAGTAAATATACAGCGTGAATGGTAGAAATACAACTACATCACGAAATTCTTACAATTTAGACTAAGTATCAGTCAGGGAAGAAGCAGAAAATTCACTAAGCATGCTGCACATAATTCACATATACAATTAAGGCACGTAGACATGTTGTATTAGACTAAACATGATAGCTACACATATTGGAATAACTCAATTAAGAATAAAAATAGATTAGTACTCATTAAAATGGTATAACTCAAAATAACAGGAAAACATATTGTTGCTCGGTAAGAAAAATCGGATTTTACCACAACTAGACCGTGTACGTACTCGTCACCTCACGTACACGGTGCTCACATAGCACAATAGTTCCAAATCTTAAGGGGATTTCTCCCACACAAAGTTAGGCAAGCCACTTACCTCGAGTCAAGCTCAATTAATCGGTCACAATGCCTTTCCCACGAATATCCGGCTCTGAATGGCCCAAATCTAGCCAAAAGAAATTACGTATCATATATACAACAATAATAGACTCATCTAATTAACGAAATCAACATTTAACGAAAATTCCAAAATTTAACTCAAAAATGGCCCGTGGGATCCACTTTTCGGAATCGGGTAAAAGTCATAGAATACGAAAGCTCATTCACTCACGAGTCTAACCATATCGAATTTACTAAAATCTGACACCAAAATCTCGGTCAAAACCCCAAAATTCGGCCTAAGAACATTTCTCAATTTTTCACCCCAACTCCGAATTTAAACGATGTATTCAAGCATAGATTAGTGGAATATAACCATAAGGGAGTTAAGAATCATTACCCAACAACTTCCTCCAAAAATCTCGCCAAATTTCGCCTTCTACCGAGCTCTCAATCAAATTTGTGAAGTGAACTTCAAACCCTCGAATCTACCCCTTTTCTGTCCAGTTATTCCGCATCTGGGGACCTTGGGTCGCACCTGCAGAATTTCCTTCGCCGGTGCGGAAACGACTTAAGAGGGATGGGTCTGCTTTTGCGGAAAAAGGGTTGCACCTGCGAGTGTGTGCCTGCGGAATATTGTCCGCTTCTGCGATATCCTCCGCGCCTGCGGGTCCTTTAGCGCATCTGCGGGCATCGCAGATGCGGCATTTCCCTTCGCACCTGAGACCCCTGACCACACATCCCAAATCTTCTTTTGTGCTTGCCTCTCTGCACGTGCGATCATGTACATGCGGTCTCTCCACCGCAGGTGCGAAAATGACAGATGCATGAAGACTTCAGCAGCAACACAAATCCAACTTTTGATCCGTTAAGCACTCAAAACTCACCCGAGCCCCCCGGTACCTCAAAAAAATATACCAACCAATCCTAAAACACCATACGAACTTAGTTGAACCCTCAAATCACACCAACTAACGCTAAAATCATGAATCACCCTCCAATTAAAACTTAAAGAACTTGAAACTTCAAATTCTTACAACCGATGCCAAAACCTATCAATCCACGTCCAAATGACCTAAAGTTTTGCACACAAATCATATTCAACATTACATACCTACTCCAACTTCCGGAATCAGAAAATGACCCCGATATCAAAAATTCCACTACCGGCCCAAAACTTTAAAAATTCGACTTTCGCCATTTCAAGCCTAAATGAGCTACGGACCTCCAAAATACAATCCGGGCATGCCCCTAAACCCAAAATCACCTAACGGAGCTAACGGAACCGACGGAATTCCATTCCGGAGTCATCTTCACACAATTCCGATTACGACCCAAATCCTAAGGCTTAAGCTCTCATTTAGGGACTAAGTGTCCCAAAACACTCCGAAACTTAAAACCAATCATCCCAGCAAGTCACAATAGCAGAAATAGATATGGGAAAAATAGTAAATAGGGGTTCGGGACTCTAACTCTCAAAACGACCGGCCGGGTCGTTACATTAACTTAGGAGCGACTTCGCACAACATAGTCCGGACGGAAGAGTTACACGGATCAGAAGGCGCATGATTTGTCATTTATGGTGGGCGATAAGGTTCTCTTGAAAGTCTCGTCGATGAAGGGTATCATGAGTTTCGGGAAGAAGGGCAAGTGGAGCCTAAGGTTTATAGGTCCATTTGAGGCGTTGAGATGAGTTGGGGAGGTTGCTTATTGTCATGACCCAAAATTCAACTAGTCGTGATTGCACCTAACCCAACCCGTTAGGTAAGACAATTACCAACTATCCAATTCCAATAATAATCATTAAATCAATTTAAGTGAATAAAGGTCTTAATCTTATACAATCCCCAAGAACTGGTAGTACAAATTATGAGCTTTTAAGAATAGAGTATACAAAGAGGAAATGAAATAAATACATAATCTGTTTGAATAATACATAAACAGAGCTTTTATAAATCCAAGGCTACCCTGAACAAGAGGCAGCTACAACAGGAACGCAGGTACATCTTCAAGGCTCGCAACCATCGAGCACAACAACAACAACAACCAACATCTGCACGCAATGTACAGAAGTGTAGTATCAATACAACCGACCCCATGTACAGAGTAATTAACAAATCTAGCCGTAGGTTGAAAGTAGTGACGAGTTTCCACCAAGGTCGGGTCCACAACCAATAGTCCACAACAATCCATAACAACATAAAGCAAATAATACCATAAGTAACTGAGAGATAAAATGCTCAGCCAAATCATGATTTCAAAAATAATAGTTCTTCCTTTTAAATACATCAGTGAAAATCCAAATCGCTTGTCAAAGTTGCCAAAAATATAAATAGTTTGAAAATAATAAATTTCTCCCAAAAGCTTTTCAATAATAAATAAGATGTTTCATTTTCCTTCCGGACAACCCGTGTAAAACAAATGCATCACTATGCCCATCTGTCAAAATGTGTGAGAAATCATGAATGATGTGATGTTGTACATCAAGGGGAAAATACATCTCTATGCATGTATGTCATGTGTGCATGCCAATGCGATGCAACTCAGTGATAAAATCATAAACAGCCCCTCGGGCAGAACATCACTCATATACAGTCCCTCGGGCAAACCTCACAGCCACGCATGCCTCTCGGGCATACCTCACAGTCACTCATGCAACTCAGGCATACCTCACAATCACTCATGCCACTCGGGTATACCTCACAATCAATCATGCCTCCCAGTCACTCAGCACTCGGCACACGGCACTCAGCACTCGCACTCAGTAGGTACCTGCGTACAGACTCCGGAGGGGCTCCTTCAGCCCAAGCACTATAATCCGCACGGACAACTCGCGTGCTATAATATCATATCAGAATTTGCATGGACAACTCACGTGCCATAATAAGCCAATAAGGCCTACTGCAGGCGGGAAGCCCTGATCGATATAATAATAATAATATATATAAAGCTAACATGTTCTGTTGCGGCGTGCAGCCCGATCCCATAATAATCCTCACAATCAGGCCTTCGGCCTCACTCAGTCATCAATCTCTCCAGTCTCTCGGGCTCACAATGTCATGAAAATAGCCCAAAAATAATGATATGATGTATCAATAAATAACAACAGAGACTGAAATATGATATGCAATGAAATGAATATGACTGAGTATGAATTGTTAATTTAAAATAAATAATTCACAGCAATATGACCTCTGTGGGTCCCAATATTACTGGCACATAGCCTCAGCATGATTTTTAATATGTTTTTCAGCTAAACTTCTTTAACTCATAAAACCGCATGGAAAATGCCAAGATCATTTAACTACAAAATTCTACAGAAACAATTATGTCACAATTTCTATAGTGCACGCCCACACGCCCGTCACCTAGCATGTGCGTCACCTCCTAACAATTCACGAAAGACATATATTCAGGGTTCATACCCTCAACTCCAAGATTAGAAGAGTTACTTACCTCGAACAAGCTGAATCCAATGTCGAGCAAGCTGAACAATGCTCCAGAAATTCTATTATGCGCGTATCAACTCCCGAATGGCTCGAATCTACCACAATTAATTTGATTCAGTCCACACAATTTATAGGAATTAATTTCATATCAAAATGCTAATATTTTCCACAAAATCCGAAATTTCGCCCCAAAACTCACCTGTGGGGCTCACGTCTCGAAATTCGACGAAACTCACAAAATACAATAATTCATCCAATTACAAGCTCAACCATACTAATTTCATTCAAATCCGACTCCAAATCGGTATTCAAACTTGAAAATTTTATTTTGTGACATTATAGAAATTTCCTTCTATTTTTCTTGAAGATTCAATAATATTACACCGAAAATGAAGATTAATTCATGGAATATAATCACAAGGGAGTTAAGAACACTTACCCCAAGTTGTGTGGAAAGTTTCCTCTCCAAAATCGCCCAACCCGAGCTCCAAAATCCAAAAATGGGTGAAAAATGTCGAACCCTCGAATTTAAGGTTCTGTCCCAGCGATTTCCGCATTTGCGGACAAGGGGTCGCACCTGCGACCCTCGCTTCTGAGGACAAATGGGCGCATTTTTGAGCCTGGCTGCTTCTGTGAAGAGCCAAGCGCGGATGCGACTCCGCACCTACGGATAAAAATTCCGCTCCTGCGCTGCCCGACTTCCTCGCCCTTTTTCGCTTCTGCGCCAACCCTTCACACATGCGGCCTCACAGATGCGGGCGAATTCTTCGCACCTGCGAGCACTGCCCAGTTCCACTCTTGGCCGCTTCTGCGATTGATTTCGTGCACATGCGGCTTCGCACCTGCGATCAAAACTTTGCAAGTGCGATCACCAGTAGGCAGTAGATCCAGCATTTCCTTAAGTCCAAATTTGATCTGTTAACCATCTGAAACTTACCCTAGCCCCTCAGGAGCCCGTCCGAACATACCAACAAGTCTCATAACATAACACGGACCAACTCAAGGCCTCAAAACCCACATAACATTAAAATGACGAATCACACCTTAATTCGAAATCATTGAACTTTGAAACTTCAAATTCTATATCTTGTGCCGAAATACATCAAATCACGTCCGATTGACCTCACATTTTGCACACAAGTCACATTTTACATTACGGACCTATTCAAATTTCCAAAATTGGATTCCGACCTCGATATCAAAAAGTCAACCCCCCGGTCAAACTTCCCAAAAATTCATCTTTCGCCATTTCAAGCCTAATTCCACTATGGACCTCCAAATAATTTTTCAGACACGCTCCTAAGTCCAAAATCACCATACGGAACTATTTGAATTATCAAAATTCAAAATTCGGGGTTGTTTACACATAAATCCATATCCGGTTATTATTTTAACTTAAGCCTCACCGGAGTGTTCCAATTCATTCCAAAACCTCATCGGACCCTAACCAATTACTCGAAAAATTCACACAATAACTGTAAAGTACAATTTGAGAAGTAAATGGGGAAACGGGGTTGTAATACTCAAAATGACCGGTCGGATCATTATACTTATGAGCTTGCCTTGCCTCCCAGTCTATTGGGAATCCATCCGGTTTTCCACGTGTCTATGCTCCGGAGGTATCATACCGATAGGTCGCATGTGTTAGACTTCAGCACGATCCGGCTAGATGAGAGTATAGGTTATGAAGAGGAGTCAGTTGCCATTGTTGAAAAACAGGTTCGCCAATCGAGGTCCAAGAAGATTTCTGCGGTAAAAGTTTAATGGATGGGCCAACAAGTCGAGGAGGTGACTTGGGAGGCCGAGGAGGACATGCGGAGCAGATATCCACACTTATTCGGCACTTCAGGTATGATTCTAGACCCATTTGAGGATGAACATTTGTTTAAGAGGTAGAGAATGTAGCGACCCGACCGGTCGTTTTGCCTTATAGATCCACGTTCCCCTAAATAAGACTCCACGTATGTGCTTTTACTATTTTATGACTTGCGGGGATGGTTAGTTTGGGATTTGGAAGGGTTCGGTTTGAAATCGGAGCACTTGGTTCCTTAGTTTGGCTTTAAAAGGCTAAGTTTGACTTCGGTCAACGTTTTGAGTAAACGACCTCAGAATCAGGATTTGACAGGTTAAATATGTTCGTATGATGATTTTAGACTTGGGCGTATGTTCGAATCGGGTTTTGAACGACCCGGGAACGTTTCGACGCTTAATAGTGAAAATTGACTATTTGAAGGTTCTAAAGTTCTTTAAATTTGGTTTGGAGTAGGTTTTGGTGTTATCGAGATCCGTTTGGAATTTCGAGTTTGGGAATAGTTCTGTATGGTGATTTAAGACTTGCACGTAAAATTTGGTGTTATTCCGAGTAATTTAAGTATGTTTCGACGCGCTCGGAGTAAGTTGAAGAACTTGAAGTTCCTAAGTTGATTCAATTTGGTTTGAGGTGTGATCCTTAGTTTTGATGTTGTTTTATGCATTCCGAGCTTTCGAGCAAGTTCGTTTTATGATTTCAAACTTGTTGGTATGTTTGGGCGGGCCCCGGATGTCAATCGGACTAGGCACGGACCAAGTTTGGACTTGGGGGCAGCAGCTGAAGCACCAGGCTTCTGGTGTAATCGCACCTTCGGAGGGTTAGCCGCAGGTGCGAGCTCGCAGAAGCGGCCTAGGAAGAGCAGCCCAAGAATCGCATATGCGGGTGGGCATGTGCACCTGCAAACTCGCAGGTGCGATAGAAGAAATCGCAGGAGCGGCGTGTGTGTCACAGGAGCGGACCCGCAGAAGCGGGCCAGAGGTCCGTAGAAGCGGAAGTATGCCACTAGGAAAGGGCCGCATCTACGATGACTTTTTCGCATATGCAGAGCCGAAGAAGAGGCCAACCCTCCGCAAGTGCGAAAATCGCAGAAGGCAGAACGTCATTTAAGACGGGACTTAGGCATTTGAGCTTATTTATTTCAATCCTTGGGCGATTTTTGGATGCTCTTAGAGAAAGGGCTTTCACCTAACACTTTGAGGTAAGTAATTTCTACACAATATGAGTTAAATACATAGATTATGGGTAGATTCAACATGAAAATTTTGGAAAATTATGGGTTTAGATGAAAAACCTAGGTTTTGATAAAAATAATATTTAACAACGAAAATGGTTATGGAATTTAGTAAAAATTATATATTTTAGTTTGTGAGGTTATGGGTAACAACTTTCTTTGAAAATTTTCGAAATCCGGGCACGTGAGCCCGGGATGAATTTTAGGAATTCTTCAATTGGGGTTGGGTAATCACTCTAATAGTTATAATATGAACTTTTGGACATGTATTGATTATTTTATATAACATTTGTCTAGTTTCGAGTCGTTTGGCACCGAGTTGAGGATTCAAAGCATAGTTGTGGACCGGAAAGTGGGCTTTGAAACAAGGTAAGTCTCTTTTCTAACTTTGTAAGAGGGAATTAACCCCATAGGTGAATTAAACTAATATGTGATTATATTTGTGGGGGGTACATACGTACGAGGTACGAGGTGACGAGAGTATGTGCGTAGCTACTAATATTACTTATGTCCGTGTAGTTTAGGACCCAAATCATATTATACTTGCAATGTTTGCGACCTACTTGTTAATTTAAATGCTAAGTCATATTGGAACTTGATAAAGGAATTATAAAAGGTAGAATTGCAATTACTTGAGTTTTGGACGGGTTACTTGGCCATTAATAAGAATTTGCGCTTCTTTGAATATTAGCCTCTTAATAATCTTTGAATCAGTTGTTTATAAAGTATTTCTCTTCTTGTGAAGCGGGTCGAACGCCTCGGCGGTAGAATAGATGCATCTATGGTTCGTGTCGTTCGACCCTCGGTAGTACATAATATATATATATATATATATATATGTGTGTGTGTGTGTGTGTGTGTGTGTGTGTGTGTGTGTGTGTTTATATTTTGAATCGAGTCGTACGACCTCGGCATAATTCGTGCGTAATAATATTTGGAGCCCAATTATATTTGATTTTATTTCATTGGCTTGAGTGATTGAATTGTTAAATGATGGAAATTGAACTGGGATTTACTAATAGTGAAAGGATTGTCCACTATTTCTTGTTATTGGGTTTTCAGCTTCATTTATGTAGCACATGCTTAATTACAAATCTCAATATTTTATTATTAGCCCATAGTAAGTGTCAAAATAGATCACTCGTCACTACTTCTTCGAGGTTAGACTGGATACTTATTGGGTACATGTTAATTATGTACTCACGTTACACTTATGCACTGATCGTGCAGGATCTGAGGCAATGATTCCACGAGACTTTGCGGTGAGCTGCCTTCCAAGCCCGTTCTGCAGCACCCGAAGTCTTTCTTTTGCTTTTATTTCCTGTCTATTTCACTTGAGATAGTAGTGTAGTATTTTTGTATATTCTACTAGTAGCTCATACACTTGTGACACCTGATCTTGGGGATCATGCTAGTAGACTATTGATGATATTTGGTTATTTACTTTACTTCATTTGCTCTTAAAATTTGGTTCTCTCTCATTTTATTAAATTTTCACATCTTATTTACTCAATAATTAAGAATCGGCTATTTCTAAACTGTTAAAAGAAATAATCACGTGGTTAGTTCATTGTTGGTTTGCCTAATGGTAATGTTGGGCGTCATCACGACCTATAGGACAAATTGGGTCGTGGCAAGGATAAGACGAACTTATTAAAAGAAGTACTAAAATTTTGAATGGAATTCTTTTCTAGAAAAACAAAACAAAATTTCATATACCGTCAAACGGTAAAAATTGAGAAATAAAAGTGTAGAAATCAAACAAATCAATCATTTATCCTGAGGATCCGATATTAATCCTCTTGTACCTATTAATTGATGTATCTGTAATGCATTTTCTTTAGCTCTCGAGAAAAATATTATATGAACCGGATTAAAAATGTTAATCATCCTAAAATTAAAATTTATTTTTTTTTGTAAATATTCACTTGTAGCATATAATATTTTGAAGAATTGACGTAGTTTTATTTCAATAATTAATTTTTGCTTACCACGTCCTTTAGAGGTCACCGAATCAATAGCAATAAACCCGAGTTGAAGAGACTCATATAAGATGGTGCAAGATTTTTCTACTTGTTTCTTTCTCTTATTTTAGATAAGTTGTGAATCCAGAATATTGTAGTCTTCTGCGATGAAATAAGTTAAAGACGAAGTTTTTTTTCCAAAAGAAACAAAAAGGACTTTCAATATCTTTTTCTTTTTGATGAAGAAGTAAAGATGATTTGATTAAAGGAATATATTTAATTTAAAGTGAAGTATTAGAAACCTCTTTTTTGTTTGACTAATAGGGTCTCGGATACAAATACATATACTTTTTGGCCTTATTCGTCAAAAAGACAAAACCAAACATCTCAATCATCAAATCCGAGGTTGGTACTTTGTCAGGTCGCTGACATGTATTGAACTTCACCAGATAACATGAACAATAAACAAACAAAAAAATAAAAAGATCATTGGTACAAACAACACCAAAAAGAACATTAAGGGACGCACGAAAGAATTATTTTCCTTAAAAAAAAAATTGTATTATTACTTTTACTATAATATGGGTTTCTAAAAAAAAAAAAAAATCAAGATTGAAATTAAAGCAAGAACGCATTCTTTTCAATTTTCATACTCAAAAAACATTCATTGTTTGCATGTTTGTATCCAATTTTTGGCTATTGGCTTAAGCTCCCAAAAGACATTTTTTTGGCTCATCAGATAAGTATCAACGGCTCAATCGTCTCAAAATTTTCTAGAAAAGAAGGTAAAACATGACCTTTTTTGTTATAGAATCAAATTATCCTGTTTAATTTCATTTCTTGAATTTATACAAAATTTTCATAAATGGTGACTTTCTGTTTTCAGCTGCTGGAGGAGTTGAATGTTGATTGCTATTTGGACAAGGGAATGTTTTATTGAGAATTTTATGACTTGTACATACAATGGGATAAATGAAGGAATTGGGTGCTGTATTTAATGTAGCTGAGTGGATTGAGGGTATTAGTATATGGGGTATACTAGTAGGGGAAGGAGTTTTCCCTGTGGTTGTTCAGATGGGTGCTGGGGATTTTCACCTAATAGTATTACCACTTGAATGGCTGATTTCCAGAGGTCTAGTCTTGCTGATAGGGACATTGATCAGGTGCTTATTTTGCTTCCTTTTTGTTTTATTCGCAAAACTACTATAGCGTAATTAGAGACGGGTCCAGAATTTGAAGTTATTAGTATTGAACTCATTATACTTTTAATAAATATGAGTTCAAAATCTAATATATGTTGAAATTTCAGTGGTTTTTCACCCACATCGATATACATACATACGTTACAGAGGCGGACCTATGCTTGTAGAAGAGGGGTCACCAGACCCGTTAACTTCGGCAAAATTCTAAATATATAAGTGTATATGTTGAAACCGTCATATATTTTGCTTGGAACCCTTAAGATCAAAAATCCGATGGGGGCACTGGTTGAGCAGTTGCTCTATGTCCCCGCCACCTTCACATCCTAGGTCTGCCTCTGCATACATACCTAATATATATATATATATATATATATATATGTGTGTTTGTGTGTTTTGCATCCAAAATATGGAGTTCATTTAAGCCCATAGCATAGAGGCTCCCTCTGCCTCTGAGAGTAATTATGAGGTTCTAGATTTGGGAATGCAAAATGAATGTATTTATCGCGCTGCATGTAGATATTAAGCTTAACTGTTTCTGCTTGCTATCTTTTCTTCTTGGCTTTGTTTCATTTGAAGGCCATTGCAGCGCTTAAGAAAGGAGCAAATCTGCTGAAGTATGGGCGCAGAGGAAAACCCAAGTTCTGTCCTTTTCGTCTTTCTAATGTGAGTTCTTTAGTTATCTCATTTTCAATATTATTATTTTCCTTTGTGGGTCATGAGGCTAAAATGCATGCTGAAGGACATAATACAGTATCTATGCATTTAAGTTCTTAACATCTTCAGTCTGCAGAAAGACACATTAAAATTAGTGGTCTCGTTGGAAGTGAGTATGACGTTTGTATGATACTAGAAAAGTTAAGAACCACGGCATTATGTCTTTGCTGATATTCATTCTTATATGAACATTTTGTCAAAAGATAGAAACTGTTTGACGTTCAGGATCCCTTATAATTTGCACAGAGTATCATGCACAAAGTTAAGATCCACCGAGTTCTGAATCGTGCACAAGCTGTCCTCGGGGATTTTTTGATTATCAAAAAAATGTTGAATATGCATTTCAATAAGTACTAGTTTTTTTTTACTTGTTGGAAACTTGATTACAAGTTGTATTTATACCGTATCACTAAGGGCTTTCTTGGATATGTATCAGGACGAATCTGCGTTGGTATGGTATCACGGCAAAGAAGAAAAACAGCTTGAACTGTGTCATGTTTCAAGGATTATTCCTGGACAGAGAACTGTGAGTTTGACTATTTCCACATTTCTTCCCTAATAAAGGAAATTTTCTCCCTCAATTTTCTTGTTCTGGAGCTTTCATTTCAAATGGCTGAACAAAACAGCTTTAATATTTCTCCTCCTTAGGCAATATTCCAGCGATATCCTCGACCTGAAAAGGAGTATCAATCATTTTCTCTCATCTGTAATGACAGATCTTTGGACTTGGTAGGTTTCTGATTTGTCTCCTCAATGAAAATAAATATGCTTTCCTGCTGTAAAAAAATGAGCATTTTGATTTCTACAACATAGTCTTAAAAACATTTCTACAACTCTAATGATATCTGTGTAGATCTGTAAAGACAAGGATGAAGCTGAGGTATGGATTGCTGGGCTGAAGGCAATAATTACACGGGGACGCTCTCGCAAAGGAAGAAATGATGCAAGAAGTGAACCCGTGTTTCCTGATAGTCCGCATGGTGAACGAGTCACCACATCAACTTCATCTATTGTATGTTAGCATTTGTTGTACCTTCTTTATTTGTGTGTGTTCTTTCTTTCTCTCCTCTCACTCCTTCCCTCATCCAACTGATTCAAGAATGCTGTATGACCATCTTTTTTGCCTCAGGAACAAGGAGACAATCAGAGAACTGAGAGTCTACCTCAGAGCAGGCTCGGAAAAGCCTATGCTGACATTATTTCATACACTGCAGCTGCCAAGAGTCCTACACTTGCTGAAACAGTTGCCTTTAATCTTAGCTCGTTGTCTTCTGGAACAGTTGACAACTCAAATGCTCGAAGTTCTACGGCCGATACATTCCGAGTTAGTTTATCTAGTGCCATAAGTTCATCCAGCCAGGGTTCTTGCCTTGAAGATTTTGATAACCTAGGAGATGTCTTCATTTGGGGAGAAGGTACTGGCAACGGGCTATTGGGCGGTGGTAAGCACAGAATTGGCAGATCATCTGGCACAAGGATTAATGCTTATACCCCCAAGGCACTAGAGTCAACTGTGGTACTCGATGTTCAGAGTATTGCCTGTGGTACTAAGCATGCTATGTTAGTTACAAAACAAGGAGAGGTATTCAGCTGGGGTGAAGAAGCAGGCGGCAGGCTGGGGCATGGGGCAGAAACAGGCGTTTCACATCCCAAGCTCATCAACAATCTCAGAGGAATGAATGTTGAGGTAATTGCATGTGGAGAATATCACTCATGTGCTGTTACATCCTCCGGGGATCTGTACACCTGGGGTGATGGCGCCAAAAGCTCGGGTTTGCTTGGACACAGAAGTGAAGCCAGTCACTGGATCCCAAAGAGAGTATGTGGGCTCATGGAAGGTTTAAGAGTGGCTCATGTTTCCTGTGGGCCTTGGCATACAGCTCTCATAACATCTGCCAGCCGCTTGTTTACATTTGGAGATGGAACTTTTGGTGCGTTGGGTCATGGGGATCGTTCCGTATATATTACTCCTAGAGAGGTGGAAAGTTTTAAAGGACTGAGGACACTCAAGGTTGCTTGTGGTGTTTGGCATACTGCTGCTATAGTTGAACTAATGAGTGGATTGGATTCTGGACCATCCGATGGTCCGTCCGGAACGCTATTCACCTGGGGAGACGGAGACAAAGGGCGACTAGGACATGGTGACGATGAACCGAGACTAGCTCCTGAGTGCATAGCTGCATTGGTTGGCATAAACTTCAGTCAAGTAGCCTGTGGCTATACCATGACTGTTGCATTGACAACTGGAGGCCGAGTATATACAATGGGTAGTACTGTTTATGGCCAGCTTGGTTTCCCTCTAGCTAATGGGAAGTTACCAATTCGTGTAGAAGGTAATATCGCTGACAGTACTGTGGAGGAAATTTCTTGTGGTTCACACCATGTTGCAGTTTTGACGTCCAAAACAGAAGTTTATACGTGGGGAAAGGGTGAAAATGGACAACTAGGTCATGGGGACTGTGAGAATAAGTATACGCCAACTCTAGTAGATATTTTGAGGGATAAACAAGTAAAGAGAATAGTGTGTGGTTCAAATTTTACTGCTGCTATTTGTGTACACAATTGGGCATTAAGTGCTGATAATTCTGTATGCTTTGGATGTCGTATCCCTTTCAATTTCAGAAGAAAACGTCATAATTGTTACAATTGTGGGTTTGTCTTTTGCAAAGCATGCAGCAGCAAAAAATCACTTAAAGCATCATTAGCCCCAAGCACAAACAAGCCATATCGTGTCTGTGATGATTGTTTTGACAAGTTACAGAAAACAATTGAATCAGAATCTCTGTCTCGAGTTCCAAAAGTCAAAACTGGAATTTATAAGGCTTATGAGCAGACAGATAAAGAGAACGGGCTTCCTCTATTTGTAGGTCAAACTTCCAGACTCTCGTCTTCTGACTCATTCAACCGCATTCAGGGCAGAATTTCCAGGGTTGATCAAAATGAGAACCCTGCATTTTCTTTTCAAAGTGAAAATACTCAGAGGGAAAGCTTTTCCTTACCTAAATCACCAATCAGTCCATTTCGAGTTTCAAAAAGTCTCTTATCGGCTTCTCTTCCGAGTGCGAGAGTGGTTTCTCAGTCGACATCTCCTTTGCCAGGAAAGACAAGTCCATCATGGCCTGCAATACCAACTCCGTATCGTCCTGTTCGTACAGCTGAAGTAGTTGTAGATAATTTGAAGCCTATTAATGAGAGCTTAAGCCAGGAGGTCAAACAATTAAAGGCACAGGTGAGCTATTTCTATGCGGTGGAAAAATTTTCCAGTTTCTTCATGCTAAATCCTAATGCTTGTGTTATTTCAACTCTATATCTCTTTATGGCTTCTTGCTAATTATAAATCTGTGTTCTGATGAGCACTCCGCCTGTAATTGTTTTTGCCTATTATTGAATTCATGAGGTGCTAATGCGAAGTTAAAAACAAATAGTCAGTTACTAACTTTCAGTTCGTTCTAAAATATTTAACAGCATCATAATGATGCTAAATTCATGCCACAACTTCGAATTTATATTCTTATATGGAAGATTCAATTATAAATATCCAATACAACTGTCATTGGAGCAGTTCAATAGAGTATGTGATGTTCGCATTTCAAATTGCTCCTTCGATGTGAAAAAGATGTGTATGCACGCGGTGCGATAGATAGACATGACATGATTTCATGTCTATACACATTATGTTGATTTTAGGTGCTACAAGATTAGGTTCCTGAAATGATTGATGTTTTTTCTATAAGCTTAAATGATTAATATTTTTATTTGAATTCAGCTCTCCTTACGAAAGAAAGGTCTGTTTTTAATCTGCCTCCCAAAATCTCTTCTCTCCTGTATAACCATCCGTTATATCTGTTTCCAGATATCCAAGTTGTGTTATTGAGATAACTAGGTTTCAAGAAACCATCTGTTGATTTTATGCGTGAAAATGGGCTAATGCTGTTTCTCATTTCGGTGTTACCTTCAACGGGATGTTGGAAAGCCTATAAACCTCCATGTCATGAACCGTCATGTAGACACATTGACAAGAAGAAGATATGAGGAGAAAAAGATAGGAGAAAACCATTCTACACTTTATCCAGCGATTACTTAAGAATGAAGTTGTCCTACATCTGAAAAATAATTTTGAATCTTGTATGTGCAGCCATCTGCTTTTAATTTGACGTGCAACTAATAAAAGAGCAGCCCGGTGCACTAAACTCCCGCTATGTGGGGATTCCGGGGAAGGGACGGACCACGGGTCTATTGTACGCAGCCTTACCCTGCATTTCTGCAAGAGGCTGTTTCCACGGCTCGAACCCGTGACCTCCTGGTCACATGGCCGGACCACATGACGTGCAACTATAGTAGCATCTTAAAACTAGCAAACAAACTATTTTCAGATAGCTAATTACATAAGTGGATGATCAGTAGCTTTGCATCTTTATTTAATAAGATAAAGGTCAATCAAGATGGAAACTTAAATCGATTAGTTTTGGACATGGAACTAGGTGGGAATTTCAGTGACTATGCTGTATGAATCATTCATCCCCTTGAATATGTGGTTGCAAACTTTAGGTGAAGTAGAAGAGAATTAAATTGGAGGAATGTTCACCTCGATCGCTCATGCTATTGGATTTTAAATAGTGTTTAAACATGTTCTGAAGGATTAATAACAGTCCTCGAATCTCTTTGATTGATCCTGATAATAAATCAGCCTAAATGATCCTAACTGATATATCAATTCTCTTCTTAATTATTGTTTAATTAACAAAACATTCTTAATATCCTTTTAAATTTGACCTTAAATATTGTATGCTCCAAACTTGTTGTTAATGTATTAGACCCTGAAGTTTCGAAGTGATTTTGTGAGGATATCTGCTAACTAGTCACTTGTATTAACAAAACTGGTAGTTATACATTCTATTCAAAAAATATTGCCTGATAATGTAACAATCAAATTCTATGTCCTTTAGTATTTCATGAACCCCAGAATTTGAAACAATTTGTAATGCGGTTTGACTCTCACTAATCCGTTTCATATGTTCATTTCCTCCATTTTTTTATGAAACCAAGCTTCTTAAGTTTCCAAGATAGTAGGCCGCTGACAGTTAAGATGCAACACGTTAAGGTGGATCATCTATATGAAGGAGATAATTCAAGTCTGCGTCAGAATACCTAACACCTCTGCATGTCTCCTGTCCTTGTGCAAAAAAATAAAAAAGAAGAAGCAATCGACGTAATAGAGGGGTATGACTAGAGGTATCTGAGACCAAAAGATCATAGGAAAATCTAATTTTGAAACAAGAAGAAAAAGTACCTGAATTTCCAAGTGAGGAGTCACTGATAAACTAAACCATTGAGTTTCAAAGGGTGGTGATAGGTCAGTATGACGTGAAAGGCTCAGAGAACTAGGTGGAGTGGTTGTCAACTAGATTGCCGATGCGAGAAGTTCATCAAGATTGGCTTGATTTTCAGTCCACCCTAGTAAAGCTAAAATTGTTTCTCTCACTGAAAAGGCTTGTTTGTGCATATTGTCTTCGACACTTATTCTTGGCTTGAGAATGCGCTCTCTATTCTGTTTTCAATGCTCTCTCTCTTCTGATAAGAGAAAGAGCAATAGGCTGAATGACTGTTATTCCACTTATAGTTAAAGTGCCATGCTTACAAGAAGTGGAGGGTGTACATGCTCCTCTTTTGTTCGATGGGATTTCCATTTTGGAGGCTGGGTTTGAAGCGGCAGTGCAGCCTAGAAATCACTTCCAAGAGACAAAATTAAGTCCTTGTTCGTCGAAAGCTTCTGTGTATCTATTCTTTGGAAAATTTCCTGTTCTGGCCTTTTTGTCCTTTTGACGGTTGAACTGGAGATCTGGATAATGTACCAATTTTTCAGGGAAATGATTTCGTACCCTGGTTCTAATACCATGTAAAAAACTAGTAGAGAAGAGAACTAGACGAATGTTCAGCTTGATTATTCGCTGAAGAAACCATGGCTTAATTAGTGTTGACCAGTCTAAATTAGGAAAGAATGCATAATTACAGTCATAACATCTTTCTGATTGATCCTAACTGATAATGTATCTTTTTAGTTGATCCTGACTAATATACACAATAGTTTAAATATTCTTGATGCATACCTCTGCGAGCAATTAAGTAACGTGATAACAAAGTTCCATGCTGATGAGATTGACTCAAAAATGTTTGTAGTTGGAAGATCTTGCAAGAAAATCTCAACTTCTTGAAGTTGAACTTGAGAGAAAGACAAAGCAGGTGAAGGATGCTACTGCAAAAGCAGCTATTGAAGCAGAGAAAAGAAAAGCGGCAAAACAAGTAATCAAGTCTCTGACAGCCCAGGTTGGATGATCTTTATATTCAAACATTTTATCTCCAATGTTTGCATTGATGTTGCACATAAAGATCTTGTAACCATTTTAGCGTTCTTCAGTTCAATCAAGTTTTAATAGCTTTGTATTATCATACGCCCAGATCAAATTTTGTTCTGTTCTTGGCAAAATTTGTTATCTATTTGCTCATCAGTTGCAGTCATTCATTTTCTGTTAGCAGTTACTGAAGCTAGTTCCAACTTGTGGGAACTCAATCTATTAGTTCGGATATTGTAGCGCTCACATTATTCATTCAACAGTATATTCTGCTCATCGCTGTTTTACCATGACATAAATTTACATGGTACACACTTACATGTGCATGACCTATAAGGTTCTCATTATGCATCGGCTAGCTATTTGAGATTCTCAGAAAGCGGTCAGAGTATGTCTTCTGTGTTTTTGTTTATTTGGTTAATATCTCATATTTTCCAGTCATTTCGTATACTCACTGCATAAAACGAATCACTTTCTTCATAAGCTTAACTAGCTGATGAGTAACAAGTAGTACAAATTGCTGTAAGATGGTTTAGTTGCAGAAAATCATCTCTTCTCGACTCAGAGAGGAAAAACATTATAGTTGAGAAGACTAAAAGATGGAGGACAGGCAGTTTTCATACTTCAAGAAGATGAAATTACATCTAGAAAAGAAAGTCTTCTAGTCTTGTCCCTCACAAATTAGTTTACCTCGATACCTCCCATCACCGATTGTCTCCTCGCTGGTCAACTATATTAGATGTGCTTTGCTTTTTTTCTTCTTCCCATCTCTTCTAATGTTTTCAGTTGATACTTGAATATCTGCTTATTCCTTTGAGATCGGTGTCCTGTATTCTAATGGCATGGATATTCCAATTTTCTACAGCTGATGGAGATCACTGAAAGGCTTCCAGAAGAGCAGATCTCCACCGGCAATTTAGATTTTAATGCTGAACAAACATCGTGTGACCGTAGCCGTCCTTCTAATGGTAGTTGTATAACCACCGCAGCCATAACCGAGTGCAGTGGTAGTTCTAATACTCCTGTCTCAGCCAAGGGTATTAAGTCTAGAAAGCAGAAGGCTGAGCGAATGATACAAGTTGAACCAGGCATCTACCTGTATCTTTTTTCCTTACCAGATGGAGGCAATGAACTGAAACGAGTTCGTTTCAGGTACTTATCTTTTTAACCTGTTTCATTTTTTGGGAAGTAAAAATAACTAACCACTCAGCAGTTTACTCTTTCCATTGAACAACTTCAGTAAGAGCTTATAATATGTGATATTTGACTTGTGAATCGGAGAATTAGCTAGCAATTTCTCTTTTCATGTTTTTGTAGTCATCGTATGTGCTGCCCAATTTAACAACTTATTATGCTTCCTGAATTGAAGGGGAGCCTTGGAGCAACGGTCAAGTTGTCTCCGTGTGACCTATAGGTCACGGGTTCAAGCCGTGGAATCAGCCACTGCATACATGTGCGGCCCTTCCCCAAACCATGCGTGAACGCGGGATGCTTTGTGCACTGGGCTGCCCATTATGATTCCCGAATTGACGACTAGTCTGTTTTCGTCAATGCCAACTGATATCAGAAATGGTTCATTTGCATGCATGTATGTCCTTTTTATTTGGCATGATCATGTAAACCTCTGATCAATAGCTTCAAATTGCCGGAAGAGTCGGAGCATTTAGCGAGAGGAACAGAAAACTGTGATTTCAGCTAAAATACCTGTAAAAGTTGTTACTGTATACTTTTGTTTCTTGAAAAAACAGTATTCGACATCAAATAGGTGGAATAATTCTCTTCATACTTACCTAAAAGCGGAGCCTTGGAGCAATGGCTAAGTTGTCTCCGTGTGACCTATAGATCACGTGTTCGAGCAGTGGAATCAGCTACTAATGCTTGTATTAGGGTAGGCTGCCTATATTACACCCCTAGGGTGCGGCCCTTCCCCGGGCTCTGCGTGAACGCAGGATGCTTTGTGCATCGGGCTGCCCTTTTTATATGTACCTAAGTCCTAACTAAAAAGTGTCATTGCAGATCAAACAAAGACTCATGAAACATAAATGCATTGCAGATGAATCTAAATTAGTGTTTAATTATTAACTTTGCTTCGACTTGAATTATCTTGATTTGTTTGCTGAAGTTTCGTGTGCTTTCCTACAGCCGTAAAATCTTCACAGAGGAAGAGGCAGAAAAGTGGTGGAATGAAAATGGACAAAAAATCTGCGAGAAGTACAACATCACACCTAATGTCTAATTTGTAGCAACTGGGAATTTGTTACAGGAAAAGACGCTAAGGATGGATTTCGACGATCTTCTCTGCTCTTTGCTGTGGAAGTGTAAATTTTCTACTATTTTCGAGCAAGCTAGATTCTGCATTCAAACAACAAAGAGCAGCAGTATCAAGGGATCAGAGGAAAATAGGAAAAGGTTAAATAGTATGTCTATATTTTCTTTGATGTGTGCATTTGTATATCAGTTTTTGATGCAGATGTCTCTATTTTTTGATGATCTCATTTCAACTAATGGCTAGTTTTCGTGTAGAACAGTAGTGAGTGAGAAAATTAACAAATTTGTAGGTAGAGTTTTCTCTTTTTTTTTCTGTGACTTTTATTTATAAATTTGATACAATAGTCAGAGTTGTCGCATTCTTATGAATACACTCTTTCTGTACAGAGGAAAGTTGGTTTTAGAGGGATTCTGTTTTGCATGCTTTCCTTTATGAGATTAATAACTTTAAATTACTTTTTAGAAACTGGCTATGTTTTAAACAATACCCTTAAAAGCAGTTACCTGATCCTGATGTCATTTCTACACTGAACTCTAAATTCCATAATATAGTTTCTAAATTCTACAACTGAAACTCCATAATAATGTCGGGAATTTTACTTGTGAAATCTCAAACTTCAGGACATGGGTTATATTTTAAAGATATGGCCAGTGCGGGCTATTTCGTAGAAATGACACCAGATAGCCACTCTAAAGGACTGCTATTTAGGAATTAACTAGTGCGTCCTGAATTTCAGTTTTTCAGTTCGACAAAAATATCCTTAAGTTAAAAATTTTAATTTAAAATTTCAGGACAAAAATAAGTATTAATTAATTTTTAAATAATATTCCTGAGAATGGCTATATGTGCACTTGCCCTGCCCCTACTATTTGTACATGACGGAATGCTAAGCTCTTGGTAAAAACAAATGGGGTAAAGGCCCAGAAAGTACAAAATGGGCCCAAATATGATCTTGTCATATCCAAACAAGAAAGTCATATATGAATATTCATCTAAAATATAAAACCATGAATATTCATATATAATATACGTATAACTATGTACATGCAACTATCAAGCGGAAAGTTTTAAAATAGGAATTTAACCCTTCCACCTAGTCGTTTAAATTTATAATAGCCGATAGATAAATCATATATGAATATTTATCTATAATATACATATAATTTATGTATAATCAATGTATAATTTATTTATATCATAAATAATAAATATGGCTACAGATTCCATTTTAAAAAGGAAAGAAAAATGAAGGGTGACAAAGGAGGCCACGATCTGCCACTCTTTTATTGAAACGTGTGCTCTTACAGCCAATCAATATTTAGGCCTTTAGGATGTGTTTGGTATGACGTTTTTACTGTTTGGTTCTACAAAATAGTTTGGAAAATGTTTTCCTATAAATCACATTTCCTGAAGTTGGAGGAAAAGAAAAAGTTATGAAAATATTTTCTAAAAATTCCGCCTACCCTCACATCTAACCCCAACCTCCTCCAACCTCAACTTTTTGTTTTTTTATTTTTCTGCGCCACTCATCCACACTAACCCAATAACCCCCGCAAATTCTATTTTCTTTTTTTTGGTATTTTTAATTTTCTGTTTTCTATTTTTTCGTTTTTCTACACCACTCACTCACCCGCAAAAAAAAAAGTTATATTTTCAGTTCTAGTTTTTTCATTTTCAGTTTACTGGTTCGAAATTTTACGAGTTCCAAAGTTATGAGTTCGAAGGTATATGTGTTTGGAAGTTTGCGGGTTTAGAAATTATAGAGTTTACGGGTTCGAAAGTTTAGCGGTTCAGAAGTTTATGAAATTTGTGGATTCAAAAAGTTGTTGGTTGGAAAGTTTATGGCTTCATGTTTATTGTATCTAAATTGTTTATGAATACTCTTGAGAAGTTATTTTCTTTAATTTGCATACCAAATATCAAAAAATAAATAAAATTACTACTTATTTTCCAAATATTTTCCACTGAAAACATATCCCGTTATACCAAGCACACCCTTAGTGACAAGACACGAGGAGTATGATTTTCGATTCACTTTTAATTCATTCATTTGTTTGGTCTGTCCTTTGAACAAGAAAAAAGGAAACAAACATGTCATATAATGATGTCCGCTACTCATTTCCGACTTTTCCAATTTTCAAACCATCATTTCACGAACATCAAATTAAGCCGGGACATAAATTTGATTGAAATTTGAAACAACAGTTTTTTAAGTTGTGTTGAAAATATTTTTTGTAAATAAAAATTATGTTTGGACATGCATTTTATTTAAAAAAAAATTTTGAAGTTTTGCGAGTAGAAGAAACAATTTCACCCAAAACTGCCCTAAACCAGTTTTGGGAATTTGATATGTTTTTTAAAATATTTTCAAAAACTGATCACATTTCATGAACAAATAGTATTTTTAATTATTATTATTTTGAAAAAGAATAGCCAAAATCTATGGTCAAAACAGGACCTTCGCAAAATAAGGTTATCCTACTATTACAATCTCACAATTATATAGTTTCACCTCTTATACGATAGATAATATCAAATTTTTATTATAAAATTTATTCGTATTAACTAAGACAAATAACCAAAACGGTAGATAAATTAAAATTTCAAATTTACTACCGAATTAGTATCAAAATCCTGGTAATCATACGGTCCCTAAAAAGCTAAAAGCTTTGAAGGTGAATTGGATTATTAATACTCATTCCTTCTCAATTTATGTGGCATATTGACTCAAGATAGAGCTTGAGAAAGAATGAATTATCTTTTGCTATGTACCAAAAATACCATTAACTCTTTGTCTTAAGCATGTCATGACGATTATAAGAACATCTGATTAGAGGTAAAATCCAGAGATTAAGAACATCTCATATGGCTAGGTATATGCCATTTTTCTAGTATGGGTAGGTATATGCCATTTTTCTAGTATGGGAGAGCATGAAGACCGGGGATTAGGGTAGAGTAAGGTAGCCAGCAATTATGATAGAAGGCTAGTAAGTAATCGAGCGATTCCTATACTTTATATGGAGAAGCATGGTTCTAGTTTATAGCACCTTAGTTGCTATCTTCTCCTTGCTAATATTGTTGTTATTATGCTATCTTTATTTTCAATTTTGTGACTGTTGACATTTTTTTACTTTGATTAGCTTTACTATTTTTTTGTTGTCATCACTCTTCTGTTCAACAATATTTCCATCATAATTGTTTTACTGTTGTATTTTTCAAACATATTTTGAAAAATATTTTTTTAGTCGAGAGTCTATCGAAAATAACATCTCTACCTCACAAAGGTAGGGGTAAGATCTGCGTACAACACATCCTCCTCATACTTACTTGTAGCATCACATTGGATATGTTATTATTGTTGATATGTCGTTTATTTTTTAATAGACTAATAGTGTCATATAAAATAAGGGTGGTAAATGGCAAGGAAAGATCAATAGATATCTCTATTTCTTTATACAACAATAAGTTCAAATTTAATATAAATGCAGGTACGTGTGTGTGTATATATTTATACCTAAAAAAATTCAGTTGTATTTAAATCAAATCGATTGTATTCAATAAGCTCGTATCCACTACCTTGGATCTTCAATATACATGTAAAAGTTTCATGTGACAAAGAAAGAGCACAACTTGATATATATTGTCACGGCCTTATTTTTCCCTCCGTAGGACGTCGTGATGACACCTAGTCTCTAAGACTAGGTAAACTTAATAATTTACAAAATCAATGAATAATAAACTAAACTCCAATCTCAACACATGATATATAAATATAAAACTGCCATTCAATAATTACAACTCTCAAAATCCAGTGGAAACAAGTCACAAGCTTCTAAGAGCAAATACTAAGTGTCTCTATACATCAGAGTCTAAAGAAAATAAGGAAAAACAACATAGTAAGGATAAAGGGGGACTCCGAGGTCTGCGGACGCTAACAGATATACCTTGAAATCTCCACGTGCGATCCAACTCACTGGTATCTGGTCTGGTGGGAAGAACCTGGATCTGCACAAAAAGATGTGCAGAAGAGTAGTATGAGTATACTCCAACGGTACCCAATAAGTGTCAAGTCTAACCTCGGTAGAGTAGTGACGAGGTCAGGGCCCTACTGAAAATAATAAAAGACATGACGAATAGTTTAACAGTATAATAATAATAATAATGACAATGGAAGTAAATCAAGTAAGGAGTATGTCACAATTCAACTACACAGAATAAGAGCAAATAATACCTCACGGGAGGAAAACATGAATTTATAAATTTAAAGAAAAACACAAATAACCAGGAAAAAAAAAGTGCAGTCATAGAGAAATATCAACCAGGGCACTCCCGAGGTACCGCCTCGTAGTCCCAAATCATAAATAAATTCACAATATCTCATTTCCTTATATCGACGCGGGAGCCTTCATATTTAATTTTAAAGAAAATATTTTTCTCGAAATAGCATCCCGCATTTTAGCCATCCTTATCACACCACATGACTTCTAGTAGTTCCCCTACTAGCCATACGTATCAAGCCACCCTTATTTCACCGCATGTGTTTCAACACTCAGACCTTATACCACCGCATGCGTATCAATTTCACAATATATCACAATTTGTACCTCAAGTGCATATCAACTTGCCAAAATAAACCAACAACAACATTATTTCCACAATAAGGAGCTCACGGCTCAATCACAATGAATACAAATTCTCACAAAAAAATTCGGAAGTGAATAACTCAACAAAAATAATATTTCACAAATTTAACACACTGCCTCAATACTAAATTTTTAATGTCAAATACATCATATTAATAATAATCCAATTAAGAAATTCAACTTTCAAATAATGAGTACAGAATAAAAGAAAACAAAGTTTCAACTAAACAGGTAAAACAATTAGCAGGAAAAAGGTAAGGCAAATTTAAAAATATAAAAATAGATTGATGATGATGAATATAACAGGATAAAATAATTAAATTAATATGCAATAGTGAACTACACAATTTAAGGATATAATATTCCATATTTAGCCTGTGTACACACTCGTCACACCGCGTACACGATTTTTAACACCTCACAATTATCATATCAATACCAATCGTAAGGGAAATTTTTTCCACACAAGGTTAGACAAGTCACTTACCTTGAACCGTGAAATTCTTTACTTCGCTATACCTTTGCCTCGTGAATTGGCCTCCGAACGTCTCGAATCTATTCACAATTAATTTGATTCAATCAAAACAAATTGTAGGAATTAATTCCATGTGAAAATACTAATTTTCCAACAAAATCCGAAATTGTACTCCAAAAATTGCCCCTGGGCCCACGTCTCGGAACCCAACAAAAGTTACAAAATATGAACGCCAAGTCAACCACGAGTCCAACCATACCAATTTTACCAAATTCAGACATTAACTCGACCCTCAAATCTTCAATCTAAACTTAGAGATTTTCACAATTTTTCCAACTTAAAACACCAATTAAATGCTAAAAATAGCAATAGATTCGGGTAATTTGACCAAAATTAAGTTAAGAATACTTACCCCGTTGTTTTCTTCGATTTTTCAACTCTGATCGGCACGAATCTTTGAAAGATGAAATTTTTTATAAGAATTTCTGTCGATGCAGTGTACAAAGAAATCCGGCAGCTACGATTTACCGGAGCGAAAATCAAAGCGGACCTTTGAACAGAGGAGAAACCGACGATGGTAACCTCTACGACGACCCTTGCATCACGGCGTTAAATAACCCGAAATTCAAAATGATTTTGAGAATTGGACGGATCTTAACTTTCTAATATGTCTGTCCAAAATAGCCACTGGCTCCTCAGCATAAGATAGGTCCTTGTCCAACTAGACTGAGCTGAAGTCTAACACATGAGACGGATGGCCGTGATACTTCCGGAGCATGAAAACATGGAATACTGGATGAAGTGCAGTGAGACTAGGTAGCAATGCAAGTCTGTAAGCCACCTCTCCCACTCTCTCAAGAATCTCAAAAGGCCCGATATACCTGGGGCTCAACTTACCCTTCTTTCCGAATCTCATAACACCCTTCATGGGCGAAACTTGGAGCAAGACCCGCTCCCCAACCATGAATACAACGTCGCCAACCTTCCAATCTGCACAACTCTTCTATCTGTACTGGACTGTACGAAGTCGATCCTTGTTACGATCCAAAACCCCACCACAGGCGTCGTGATGGCACTTAGTCTCTAAGACTAGGTAAGCCGACTATAACAACAATTCAAGTCATTTTATTTTTGAAACATATAATTTAATACAAGTGTCAAAATCAATAGCAGAAATATTCAAACAAACTCCCAAGACTGGTAATACTGAGTCACGAACTCTAACTGGATATATGAAATGATCTCAAGGATCGAATATACAATATTGTTCAAATAATAATTAACAGCATAATAAAATGGAAAGACTCCAAGGGACTGCGATGACCAAGCAGCTCTACCTTGAATCCTTGCGATCAACCCACTAATTCTGCTCGAGTCTGATATCTCCAATATCTGGCTTTGCACTAAAAAGTATATAAGTATAGTATGAGTACACCACGGTCGGTACCCAGTAAGTATCAAGACTAACCTAGGTGAAGTAGTGACGAGGTACAATCAAGACACTCACTAGTCATATAACCTGTGCAATATAAAAGTATACAATAGTACTGGAAAACAACTCGCAATAATGGCAACAAAATCAACCAGGGATATAAACAGGAAGGCAACAAGAACACCATAATTATTACTCAAACGAATAAGGAACACAAGTATAACCAATTAAATATGTCCTTCAAATATAAATCTTTCACATATAATTCTTTCGAATAAATACCTTCCGAATATATTTCTTTCAAATAAATATCTTTTGAATATACTTCTTTCAAATAAATGTCTTTCGAATAATTCTTTCAAATAAAATCACTCTGTAATACCTCATTTCATAATCATAAAACACGGGTCTCGGCCCACTTTTATATTTTCGCAACACGGGTCTCAGTCCACTTTTACATTTTTACGGTACCTCGTACACATATTTCTATTATAACTGCACGGACAACTCACATGCCAATAATACAATTATTATTTACTCACGCACCTCGTGCCCACATCTCATATCACAACTATGCGGACAGTTCACGTGCCAATACCATAATCATCATATTTCTGTGGCACCTCATGCCCACATTTCATATCACATCTGCAAGGACAAATCACGTGCCAATAACATAATCCGCCCGACAATAGCTACAGGCTCACAATTTCAACATGGATCAGACTATTATCAAGTTTACCGAAACAATAAGATAAATTGCATAAGATATAAAAATAAACACATGAAGAATCGCAATATTACACAAAAATCATCAACACAATAATCACACATCATCATATAAAAATCATCAACATAATAACTCCACGTCATCACATATCTTTCCTAACAATAGCCACCATTATCTCTCCTATAGCCACCCTTATCACTCCTATAATAGTCTCCCTTATACCTCCGCTCTAACAATATCAATAGCCACCCTTATCGCTCTTATAGCCACCCTTATCGCTCATATAATAACTTCCCTTATCACTCCGCCCAGACAATATCCCAACACACATAACAATAGTGAAATGTCACCCTCGTACCCACATAATGTCAACAATGCACCCTTATATGCCGCTTAACAGTAACCCATATCACACAATAATTCACACAGAATATTATCACAACATGATTAACTCGTATTTATAAATTTTTCTAGGCCACAACCATTCCAAACGTACAATAAAGTCAATTAATTTCACAACGGATAGTCCACGGCTCAACACAATGTATATAAAATCTCAAAAACAACCACAATGATGGAAAAATAACTCATCATAGGACAACGCCTTCTTTAATCTAAATTTTAGATAAATATATAAACACCTCAATTTAAACTTATTTAATTAATTATATGCAAATGAAAAATACATAACGTGATTATTTCCAAGAATTATCAAATCAACAAACACACAGAATTCAGATAAAAATCCAAGTGACAATCACACCAAATTATCATATAAAATACAAACTCGACAAACAAGGAATGGGGCATGACAAATCAAGGATTTACTAAGTTCCAACAATTTTTCCAATTTAATACATATGGGCGTCTACGAATTTCAACCGATATAATTTGCACATCTAAACCAAATACGTACTCGTCACCTCGTGTACATGGTTTTAAATTACACAATTTCCACATAAGACTCAATGCCTAAGGGATAATTCCCCCACTCAAGGTTAGGCAAGATACTTACCTTTTTGAAGTTAGGCCGATATTCCAAAATAGCTTTCTCATGTGAATTGATCTCTGGACGTCTCCAATCTTTCTTGAGCCTTCTTTACATTGCTACGAGGTTCCGAAAATTCTAGCAACTTCAATCTATTTAGAAACATAACAAAAGTGAACCATAATTAGGAAGATATTCATGGTTTCAACTCATTTGAGCATTTTATCAAATACTAGGTGTACAAATTTGGTTACAAGGTTCTTCTACAAGATTTCCTTTACTCCACAACCCAATCCTTACTTATTTGAGCTCAACAATTTTTTCACAAACCTTATTGGTACAAGCATATATGCATAATACTTTTACACCTAAGAATCATACTCCCAATCACCCATCTTTTACCCCAAACTCCAAATTGAAGACTAGGGGTTTGAATCTTACCTCTTAGATGAAGATCTTGTGATTGGCCTCCTTGATTCTTGAATATTGATGCAAGATTGGATGATTAGAATGTTAGGTTCCCTCCTTATCTCTCTAAAATGCTCTTGTCTCTCTTTAAAACCCTCAGAAAAACACCCCAAAATAAGCCCCAAAGGCTATTTATTAAAATGGGGTCGGGTTATAAAAATAGAAAATTAACCCTCCGAACTCAGATTTGCGGTCGCATAATGGACCGCACATTTGGTATGCGGGTCGCATAATGCACCGCAAATTGATGCCCAGAAATGGGCTTCACTGGACAGGACTGCGACCATTTTGCGGTCGCATAACCACTTATGCAGCCCGCAGAATGATTCTACGGTCGCAGAATTGCATTCTGCTAGCCTTTAGTAATTTGGTCATAACTTCTTGTAGGAGTGTCCATTCTCCCCCACTTAATAGTGGTTAAGTACGTCGAAATTTTCCGGGGTGTTACATTCTCCCCTACTTAAGAACATTCGGCCTCGACTTCTAATAATAGAGTTACCATCCTTTTTTCTCCAATCATTATGCATAGGCACTTATGACTACATGGGTCTCATACTTCCTATCTAAAATCTCAACTTACTTATGACCCTTAAATTTTGGCTATCTTTACAAATTCTTAAAACTTTCGGCAGAGTTTCTCCTGTAACTTGGCCTATCCACATGCCAGAGAATCACCAAAATCACCCTATCAACACATCTACAACTCGACAAAGCATCACAATGTATATCAACAACACTAATCTCAACATTACCGGCATTATATTATCAAGAGTGATATTTTGACATGAACTGCATATTTTTAAATCATAATACTTAGAAAGTACCTTTCAAATCAAAACCAATTTCTATACAATCAAGCGAAAATATTTTCTTTCCACAACACTTTCGGCCTTTAAGGTGACCTTCTCGACTTACAAACTTTGCCATAACACATTAACGTAGGCAATCCCAACTTCCGGACTTATCTAACAAGGATGACAATTAGGTACCTCTCATAAGCTAACTATCCATTAACTTCACCTCCACTAGCTTCCACCGGAGCAATAGATAAAGGATTTTCAACTACCTTCTTAGACATAGACACATGAAATATTGGGTACATGGAGGACCATGATGGGGGAAATATCATGCTCATAGTTTGGCCCATTTCCTTCAGATTTCATAAGGTCTAATTTCCCATATTAACACACTGTGTTAGTCTCAACCAGTTGTAGCAATTTTATGCCTACACACACATTATACGTATGCCCGTAATCACATCTCTGATCATAATAACTGTTCATAATTAATTCCAGTATCCTCAATTAATCTTATATTAACCAAAATCTCATTTTAAAATTTTCACAACACTGATAGCAACACGTGAGGTATGAAGATGTCATAATTATTTATCCGAATTAACGAGTTACATTTAACGCTACCTGGGTACTCATCTCATAGGCTAAAACTCAATATTTACAGCACGAATATGGCTAAATATGCACAGAAAATACATACAAAATTATCAAATAAGCCTAACAGGCATGACTCCCTATTAATACTATAGTACAAATTTAATTTCACAAAGGGAGAATTTAAACTCATAAATTTTTCACCACAAGGACCTCGTCCTTATATAACTTCTACCGCGGCTTGTAGCCTAGTTTAAATATTTCACATCGTATAAAAATGCGAGGATCTCGTCCTCAACTCCGAATCACAAGTATTTTTCACATTGTGCCAACTGAGATTTTCCATTCCCTTTCTTTCTTCTTTTTTTAATAAATCCGTAAATAATTTTCACAACACATAATGAACCCACATACCAATAGGGCATATAATTTATAAAATTGAGACCAATTATTCCAAAATCACAACAAAACCCACTATAGTGAGTAATAGAAAGTCACTTGTGGATTTATAGCCCTCGATCGTGTACAAAAATAAAAATGATAGATACGGGCTAACATCATCAAATCTCTTAACAAGGATAAACATATAAGTGTGTCACAAAATTACGAAGCTCACCTATAAGCGGAGCATAATAGGAGGACTCGCCTCAATATTCAAAACCGAATCAAATTAAGGGAAATATCCCTTTATAACAAATCGGGATCGTACCTGTAATGAAACCATCTGGTGTGGTGGCCTCATCCACACCATAGTAAATATATCAACGGGCTGGACCTCCTCTTCTAGGGCACCCCCTACCCGCATATCCTCCACCCCTAAATGGTTGTGCACATGGAGTATTAACTAGAATGACGCATGTAGCCTGAGTGTTCTGATGAAATCCTCCCCTCCCAAGTCTGGGACAATCTCTCATGATGTGCCTAGTATCACCACACTCATAACAACCCCTTTGAGGTCTCGGTTGCTCGTACTGAGTATGTGCCGGATAACTGGAATAACTACTATAAGAACCTCGTGACGGTGGTGTACTATAAAAACTTACTGGAGCACCCCGAGTAATCTGATGTGCGGGTTGAGCTGGCCGACTGCTCGAGTCTCCGCCATAATGGGTCATAGCTGAAGAGTAAAATCCATTAAACCCTCCAAAGCTTCGAGACCTTTTGGTCTCTTTAGACTCATTTTCCTCACTTCGAACACGCTCTAACATCCTGGCAATCTCTACCACTTGCTAAAATGGAATGTCAGTTTGCAATTCTCGATCCATGCTTATTTTAAAATCATAATCGAGCCATTCAATGAATCTGCGGACTCACTATCTGACTGTAAGAACTAAGATAGGTGCGTGTCAGGCTAACTTATTGAACCTGATAGCATATTCTGACACCGTCATGGTGCCCTGATGCAACCGTTCAAACTCTGTGCGCCATACATCCCGTAGAGTCTGGGGAACAAACTCTTTCAAAAATATTTCCGAAAATTTAGCTCAAATTGGTGGTATTGCATCGGTTGGTCTGCCCTCTTCATAAGCTTGCCACCATCGATACGTTGCTCCTGACAATTGAAATGCAGTAAAGGAAGCTCCGCTCACCTCCACAATACCAATGGTGCGGAGAATACAGTGACATTTTTCTAGAAATCCATGGGCATCCTTAGTAGTTGTGCCACTGAAGGTAGGTGGACTATACCTCTTAAATCTCTCAAGTCTCTTTTGTTCTTCTTCTGATGCCTCTGGCCTGACCTCAGGCTGAGCCGGAATAACATGATGTACCGATACTATACCCGGAACCTGACCAATGTGAACCTACTATTCTGAAGCACGGGCGGTAGGATTTTGAGTTACTCCCCCCAATATGTGCAATATTTGGTGCAACAAGGATCAATCCTGCCTGAGTTAATGTACCAAACATATTCAAGAACTGTGCTAAAGTCTCCTGAAGTCCAGGGGTAATAACAGGTGCTTCTGGTACCTGTCCCCCAACTGGAGCTACTGGCGGCTCCTCAACTGTTGCTCTGACAGGTGTTTTAGTCGCGGCACGTGCCCTTCCTCAGCCTCTACCTCGGCCCCGGCCTCTTGCAGCCCTAGCAGTATGCGCGGGTGTCTGCTCAGCTGACCCGATAGCACGTGTCATCACCATCTGTGAGAGAATAGAGATGCAAAGGCTCAAATTCCAAGTTTAACAAATTTCGCACGACAATAATGAAAGAAGTGGAAATTTCCTAATAGTTCTGTAGCTTCTCGAAGATAAGTACAGACATCTCTGTACCGATACGCAAGATACTAAACTCGTTCGTGACTCGTAGAACCTATGAACCTAGAGCTATGATACCAACTTGTCATGATCCAAAACCCTACCACAAGTGTTGTGATGCCACTTAGTATCTAATACTAAATAAGACGACTATAACAACAACTCATGCCACTTTTTTTTAAACATATAATTTAATACAAGTATCAAAACCAACAATAGAAATATTCAAACAAACTCCCAAGACTGGTAATACTGAGTCACGAACTCTAACTGGATATATGAAATGATCTCAAGTATCGAATATACAATATTGTTCAAATAATAATTAACAGTACAGTAAAATAGAAAGACTCCAAGGGACTGCGATGACCAAGCAGCTCTACCTTGAATCCTTGCGATCAACCCACTAACTCTGCTTGATTCTAATATCTCCAATATCTGGCTCTGCACAAAAATGTGCAGAAGTATAGTATGAGTACACCACGGTCGGTACCCAATAAGTATCAAGACTAACCTTGGTAGAGTAGTGATGAGGTACAGTCAAGACACTCACTAGTCAAATAACCTGTGCAATATAGCAGTATACAATAGTACTAAAAAATAACTAGCAATAATAGCGACAAAATAAACCAAGGATATAAACAGGAAGGCAACAAGAACACCATAATTATTACTCAAACGAATAAGGAACACAAGTACAACCAATTAAATATGTCATTCAAATATAAATCTTTCACATATAATTCTTTCGAATAAATACCTTCCGAATATATTTCTTTCAAATAAATATCTTTCGAATATACTTCTTTTAAATAAATGTCTTTCGAATATAATACTTTCAAATAAAAGTCACTATGTAACACCTCATTTCATAATCATAAAACACGGGTCTCGGCCCACTTTCACATTTCCACGACACCTCGTGCACATATTTCTATCATAACTGCACGAAGTCGATCCTTGTTACGATCCAAAACCCCACCACAAGCGTCGTGATGGCACTTAGTCTCTAAAACTAGGTAAGCCGACTATAACAACAATTCAAGCCATTTTATTTTTGAAACATAAAATTTAATACAAGTGTCAAAACCAACAACAGAAATATTCAAAAGAACTCCCAAGACTAGTAATACTGAGTCACGAACTCTAACTGGATATATGAAATGATCTCAAGTATCGAATATACAATATTGTTCAAATAATAATTAACAGTACAGTAAAATAGAAAGACTCCAAGGGACTGCGATGACCAAGCAGCTCTACCTTGAATCCTTGCGATCAACCCACTAACTCTGCTTGATTCTAATATCTCCAATATCTGGCTCTGCACAAAAATGTGCAGAAGTATAGTATGAGTACACCACGGTCGGTACCCAATAAGTATCAAGACTAACCTTGGTAGAGTAGTGATGAGGTACAGTCAAGACACTCACTAGTCAAATAACCTGTGCAATATAGCAGTATACAATAGTACTAAAAAATAACTAGCAATAATAGCGACAAAATAAACCAAGGATATAAACAGGAAGGCAACAAGAACACCATAATTATTACTCAAACGAATAAGGAACACAAGTACAACCAATTAAATATGTCATTCAAATATAAATCTTTCACATATAATTCTTTCGAATAAATACCTTCCGAATATATTTCTTTCAAATAAATATCTTTCGAATATACTTCTTTTAAATAAATGTCTTTCGAATATAATACTTTCAAATAAAAGTCACTATGTAACACCTCATTTCATAATCATAAAACACGGGTCTCGGCCCACTTTCACATTTCCACGACACCTCGTGCACATATTTCTATCATAACTGCACGAAGTCGATCCTTGTTACGATCCAAAACCCCACCACAAGCGTCGTGATGGCACTTAGTCTCTAAAACTAGGTAAGCCGACTATAACAACAATTCAAGCCATTTTATTTTTGAAACATAAAATTTAATACAAGTGTCAAAACCAACAACAGAAATATTCAAAAGAACTCCCAAGACTAGTAATACTGAGTCACGAACTCTAACTGGATATATGAAATGATCTCAAGTATCGAATATACAATATTGTTCAAATAATAATTAACAGTACAGTAAAATAGAAAGACTCCAAGGGACTGCGATGACCAAGCAGCTCTACCTTGAATCCTTGCGATCAACCCACTAACTCTGCTTGATTCTAATATCTCCAATATCTGGCTCTGCACAAAAATGTGCAGAAGTATAGTATGAGTACACCACGGTCGGTACCCAATAAGTATCAAGACTAACCTTGGTAGAGTAGTGATGAGGTACAATCAAGACACTCACTGGTCATATAACTTGTGCAATATAGAAGTATACAATAGTATTGGAAAACAACTCGCAATAATGGCAACAAAATCAACCAGGGATATAAACAGGAAGGCAACAAGAACACCATAATTATTACTCAAACGAATAAGGAATACAAGTACAACCAATTAAACATGTCCTTCAAATATAAATCTTTCACATATAATTCTTTCAAATAAATACCTTCCGAATATATTTCTTTCAAATAAATATCTTTCGAATATACTTCTTTCAAATAAATGTCTTTCGAATAATTCTTTCAAATAAAATCACTCTGTAATACCTCATTTCATAATCATAAAATACGGGTCCCAGCCTACTTTTATATTTTTGCAACACGGGTCTCAGCCCACTTTCACATTTTCATGGTACCTCGTACACATATTTCTATTATAACTGCACGGACAACTCACGTGCCAATAATACAATTATTATTTACTCACGCACCTCGTGCCCACATCTCATATCACAACTGTGCGGACAGTTCACGTGCCAATACCATAATCATCATATTTCTGTGGCACCTCATGCCCACATTTCATATCACATCTGCAAGGACAAATCACGTGCCAATAACATAATCCGCCCGACAATAGCCACAGGCTCACAATTTCAACATGGATCAGACTATTATCAAGTTTACCGAAATAATAAATAAATTGCATAAGATATAAAAATAAACACATGAAGAATCGCAATATTACACAAAAATCATCAACACAATAATCCCACATCATCATATAAAAATCATCAACATAATAACCCCACGTTATCACATATCTTCCCTAACAATAGCCACCATTATCTCTCCTATAGCCGCCCTTATCACTCCAATAATAGCCTCCCTTATACCTCCGCTCTAACAATATCAATAGCCACCCTTATCGCTCCTATAGCCACCCTTATCGCTCATATAATAGCCTTCCTTATCACTCCGCCCAGACAATATCCCAACACACATAACAATAGTGAAACGCCACCCTTATGCCCACATAATGTCAATAATGGAATGTCACCCTTATACGTCGCTTAACAGTAACCCATATCACACAATAATTCACACAGATATTATCACAACATCATCAACTCGTATTTATAAATTTCTCGTAGGCCACAACCATTCCAAAGGTACAATAAAGTCAATTAATTTCACAACAAATAGTCCACGGCTCAACATAATGTATATAAAACTCAAAAACAACCACAAGGATGGGAAAATAACTCATCATAGGACAACGCCTTCTTTAATCCAAATTTTAGATAAATATATAAACGTCTCAATTTAAACTTATTTAATTAATAGTTTGCAGATAAAAAATCCATAACGTGATTATTTCCAAGAAATATCAAATCAATAAACACACGGAATTCAGATAAAAATTCAAGTGGCAATCACACCAAATTATCATATAAAATTTAAAGTCGACAAACAAAGAATGAGGCATGACAAATCAAGGATTTACTAAGTTCCAACAATTTTTCCAATTTAATACATAAAGGCGTCTATAGATTTCAACCGATATAATTTGCACATCTAAACCAAGTACGTACTCGTCACCTCGCGTACATGGTTTTCAATTACACAATTTTCATATAATACTCAATGCCTAAGGGGTAATTTCCCTACTCAAGGTTAGGCAATATACTTACTTTTTTTTAAGTTAGGCCGATATTCCAAAATAGCTTTCTCATGTGAATTGATCTCCGGATGGCTCCAATCCTTCTTGATCCTTCCTTACATTACTACGAGGTTTCGGAAATCCTAGCAACTTCAATATATTTAAAAACATAACAAAAGTGAACCATAATTAGGAAGATATTTATGGTTTCAGCTCATTTGAGCATTTTATCAAACACTGGGTGTGCAAATTTGGTTACAAGGTTCTTCCACAAGATTTCTTTCACTCCACAACCCAATCCTTACTTATTTGAGCTCAACAATCTTTCCACAAACCTTATTCGTACAAGCATATATGCATAATACTCTTACACCCAAGAATCATACTCGCAATCACCCATCTTTTACCCCAAACTCGAAATTGAAGACTAGGGGTTTGAATCTTACCTCTTAGATGAAGATCTTGTGATTGGCTTCCTTGATTCTTGAAGATTGGTGCAAGATTGGATGATTAGAATGTTAGGTTCCCTCCTTATCTCTCTAAAATGCTCTTACCTCTCTCTAAAACTCTCAGAAAAACATCCCAAAATAAGCCCCAAAGGCTATTTATCAAAATGGGGCCGGGTTATGAAAATAGAAAAATTAACCCTCCGAACTCAGGTCTGCGGTCACATAATGGACCGCATAATTGGTATGCGGGTCGCACATTACATCGCAAAACTGATGCCCAGAAATGGCTTCACTGGATAGGTTTGCAACTATTTTGCGGTCGCATAACCACTTCTGCGGCCCGCAGAATGATTCTGCGATCGCAGAATTGTATTCTGCCAGCCTTTAGTAATTTGGTCATAACGTCTTGTAGGAGTGTCCAAATGCCAAAGTTTTGAAACGTTAGAAACTAGACTCAAAGAGCTTTAATTGGATAGGTCATGCATCACATAACTACTTATATGTATTTAGATATACTCGTCCAAAGTTTAGTCTTGTGCGTACCCACTTGAAACTTTAGTCTATCATGAAATTTCCAGCTTGACTTAGACTTAGGGCACACCTTAGACCCCACACCACTTATAATATGTCTTGTACACTTATTATCATACCCAATTGATATCCATCATATTAATAGTCCTCATCTGCACATAAAATAATATAATTAACGCACATCAACTTTCTTAATAGCGCTTAAGTACTTCAAAATTTTTCGGGGTGTTACAATCCTGAATTAATTTAACCTTTTTCAAAGCATCCTGAACCAAATCTGTACCCAACATTCTAACCTCACCCGGCTCAAATCAACCCACTGGAGACAGGCACCGCATGCTATACAAAGACTCATACGGTGCTATCTGAATGCTCGACTGGTAACTTTTGTTGTAGGCAAACTCCGCAAGTGGCAAGAACTGATCCTAAGCACCCCCAAAATCCATCATACACGCACGAAACATATCCTCCAATATCTGAATAGTGCGCTCGGACTGTCCATCTGTTTGAGGGCGAATGTTGTACTCAACTCCACCCGAGTACCCAAATCACGTTGTATGGCTCTCCAGAATCGTAACGTAAACTGTGTACCCAAGTCAGAGATGATAGATACCGGTACGTCATGAATCTTGACAATTTCGCGAATGTAAACCTGAGCCAGCTGCTCTTAAGAGTAAGTAGTAACCACAGGAATGAAATGAGCTGACTTGGTCAATCTATCCACAATCACCCAAACTACATTGAACTTTCTCTGAGTCCATGGGAGCCCAACAACGAAATCCATAGTGATCCGCTCACATTTCCACTCTGGAATCTCTAACTTCTGAAGCAATCCACCCGGTCGCTGATGCTCATACTTCCCCTATTGATATCGAGCAACATACTCCACTATGTCTTTCTTCATCTGCGTCCACCAATAGTGTTGCCTCAAATCGTGATACATATTCGCGGCACCTGGATGAATGGAGTACTGCGAATTGTGAGCCTCCTAGAGAATCAACTCACACAAACCATATACATTAGGCACGCATAGCCTGCCTTACATCTGTAATACATTGTCGTCTCCAATAGTAACTTCCTTGGCATCACTGTGTTGAACCGTGTCCTTGAGGACACGCATATGGGGGTCATCATACTGACGTTCCCTGATGAGATCATAAAGAGAAGAATGGGAAACCACATCAGCCAGAACTCGGCTCGGCTCGAAAATATCCAATCTGATGAACTGGTTGGCCAAGGCCCGAACATCCAAGGCTAAAGGCCTCTCTACCATCAGTAGATATGCTAAACTACCCAAACTCTCCGCCTTGCGACTCAAGGCATCAACCACCACATTGGCCTTCCAGGGATGACAGATGATGGTGACGTCATAATCCTTAAGCAACTCCAACCACCTCCGCTGACGCAAGTTAAGATTCTTCTGTTTAAACAGATGTTGTAGACTCCGGTGATCGATGTAGACCTCACAAGGGACACCATACAAATAATGTCACTAGATCTTCAAGGCATGAACAATAGCTGCTAACTCGAGGTAGTGAACAAGATAGTTCTTCTCATACACCTTCAGTTGTCTAGACGCGTAGACAATCACCCTACCATCCTGCATCAACACCGCACCGAGACCAATGCGCGATGCATTATAATACACCGTATAGGAACCCGAACTTGTAGGTAATACCAACACTAGTATTGTAGTCAATGCAGTCTTGAGCTTTTGAAAGATCTCCTCACACTCCTTGGTCCACCTGAATGGAGCACCCTTCTGGGTCAATTTGGTCATAGGTGTAGCAATAGAAGAGTAACCCTCAACAAATCAGCGATAATACCCCCCTAAGCCAAGAAAACTCCGGATCCCCGTAGCTGAAGATGGTCTGGACCAACTCTGCACTCTCTCAATTTTCTTCGGATCCACCTTAATCCCCTCGCATGAAACTATATGACCCAAGAATGCCACTGAATCTAACTAGAATTAACACTTTGAAAATTTTGCATATAACGTCTTTTCTCTCAGAGTCTGAAGCACAGTCCTCAGGTGTTGCTCATGATCCTCCCGACTCCGGGAATACACCAGAATGTCGTCAATAAACACAATGACGAATGAGTCAAGATAGAGCTGAAATACACTATTCATCAAATGCATAAATGTTGCCGGGGCATTAGTCAGCCCAAAAGACATTACAAGGAATTCAAAGTGACCATACCGAGTCCTGAAATCAGTCTTAGGGATATCTAGCTACTGAATCTTCAACTGTTGATAGCCTGAACGCAAGTCAATCTTAGAGAACACCCTGAAACCCTGAAGCTGATCAAATAGGTCATCAATACGTAGTAATGGATACATGTTCTTTATTGTAACCTTGTTCAATTAGCGGTAATCAATATACATTCGCATAGAACCATCCTTCTTAATCACAAATAAGACAGGAGCACCCCAAGACGATACACTTGGTCGAACAAAACCCTTATCAAGAAGTTCCTATAACTGCTCTTTTAATTATTTAATTCTGCTGGGGTCATACGATATAGTGGAATAGAAATAAGCTGAGTACCCAATAACAAATCAATGCCAAAGTCAATATCTCTATCGGGTGGCATACCCAGAAGATCCGCTGGAAATACATTTGGAAAATCCCTTACTACGAGAACTGACTCCACGGTAGGAGTATCAACACTAACATCTCTTACATAGACCAGATACGCATCACACCCCTTCTCAACCATTCGTTGAGCCTTAAGAAATGAAACAACCCTGCTAGGAACATAATCTAAGGTACCTCTCCACTCTAGCCGTGGTAGACCTGTCATAGCCAATGTCGCCTTCTTGGCATAACAATCAAGGATATCGTGATAGAGCGACAACCAGTCCATGCCCAAAGTAATATCAAAATCTACCATACTGAGCAATAATAAATTAGCTCTGGTCTCAAAGCCACTGATAACAATTAAACACGACCGATACACGTGATCAACAATAATAGAATCACCCACGGGTGTAGATACATAAACAGAAAAACTCAAAGAATCACGGGCTACGCCCAAATACGGGGCAAAATAAGATGACACATAAGAATAAGTGGAGCCTGGATCAAATAAGACTGATGCATCTCTATGACAGACCGGAACAATACCTGTCATAACAGAACCGGATGCAACTGCCTCCGTCCTAGCAGGAAGGGCATAATATCTGGCACGGCCTCCTGATAAGTAGGGATTTTGACCGATTATTTGCTCTCTTTTACTTGCGATTTAGCTCAAAAATGCTTAAAAGCATTCCCGAAAACTAACAAAATGTGCTTACTTGCAGGAATATCGGGATATGAGCCAAAGAAGTCAAAATCAACTCATAAATGAATCAAAAGTGAACAAGAACCAAAACAAGGCAAAAAGGCCAGCAGTGCGGACCGCATAATTCTAGTGCGGCCGTAGAGATGAGATTCTGAGAATGATATTTGGGCAAGCTGAAGGAGTGCGGACCGCACCAAAATTGTGTGGCCGTAGAATATCAAGTGCGGCCACACTCACTATTATGTGGTCCGCATGAGTGAAGAATCAGAGAATTGGATTCAAGTTCAAAATCAAGGAGTGCGGACCACATCATTTTTATGCGGTCGCATAATCAGAAGCGCAGCCACACTCATTTTTATGCGGACCGCAAAAACCCCGAAGTTCCAAGCCCAAAATTCCAAGAATGCGGACCGCACGATAATGGTGCGGCCGCAGAAGCTCAATGTGCGGACCGCACCAAAATTATGCGGCTGCACAACCTCCGCAAGGGCAATTTTGTCAGATATTTTTAGCTTAGTATAAATAGAACTTTTTGTCATTTTTAGGTTAAGTGACGTTGGAGAAGAGCACCTAAGCCGTTTTCTTTGCTATTTTGAGGATTTTTGTACTAGATTAACATCTATACATTAGATTTTCTTTTTCTAATCAATTAATATGCATTCTATCTTAATTTCTTCTTTGATTAAATCTTTAGCTAGGGTTATGACCCAACCCTAGTGTGGGTAATTGATGTGTGTTTAATTTAGGGCTTATTTTTGATTGGGTTAGTGATATTTTGCCTTGTTCATGATTGAACTCTAGAATCAATGGTTGCAAATATTGATTCATGCCTATTTGACTTAGCCTCTACTTGAGAAAAAGAAACTAAGTCTAGAAAAACTTGGCTAACAAGAAATTGGGGTGAACTCAAGAAATTGATAGCCCCAATTAAAGGGTTAAACCTAGAGATAGTAATACCCGACTTGAGCTAATATCACTTGTATTGTGCAAATACCCAATTGGACTTGAGAAAGCCAAATTGGGAAAAATCACTCAAACTACCGAGAGGTATAGAGTGAGTACCCAGATGTGATTGCTACATCACGACCCCAACTAATCAAATTTGCCCTGGAGTTTACAACCCATTAGATAACCACCTAGGTAGAAGTCACGACCCTAGTCCCTTTTAATCATTTGAAAAACTCAAAACCAAAAATATTGTCCTTAGTTTTATACTTGCAAACAAAAGAGTAAAGTAGAAGTAGAACACCAATAAAGTTTGTGGAAGTGTAATTGGAGCCAAAACTTGCAATTAACTTAGATATACACCTAATCCCATATTCTAACTCCCTGTGGATTCGATCCTGACCTTCGTTGGGTTTATTATTGCATCGACCGCCTCACTACTTAATTGTGGTGTAGGTTTGGCCGAGATCACCTTCCCCTCTAGGGAGACCTCTACCTGTCCGACCTCCACCTCTAGCTGGTTGTGCAAGTGGAGTAGCAACTGGTGCAGTAATCATGGCTTGAGAAGCCTGAGGTCCCTGTGGAATGGGTGGGGCCTGAGAAATCTGTGGAGGTGCACCCCTCCTAAGTATGGGGCAATCTCTCATGATATGACGAGTATCACCACACTCAAAACAAACCCTCGGAGGACGTGGCTGTTGGTACTAGCTCGGGCCTGATCGGCTGGACTGACCACTGAAAGTACCCCGTGCAAGAGGTACAGTAGACATTGGCGGTGCATAATATGGAACCTGAGGTCTGGAAGTAGCCGGAATACCGCTAGCAGGTGGAAGTGCTGAATGAATAGGACGACAGACATAGCCTCTACCATGACGGGTTGCAGCTAGGGCACGAGATTGTTATATGTGCCAGAATCTCGAGGTCTCTTAGCTTCCCTCTCTTCTCTCTCCCGGATATGCATACCCTCCAATCTCCTAGCAATTGATACCACTTATTGGTATGTGATGTCCATCTCCAGCTCTCGGGCCATACTGAATCTGATACTAGGGTGGAGCCCCTCAATAAATCGACGGACACGCTCTCTGACAATAGCAACCAGGGTTGGTGCATGCCTTGCCAAATCACTGAATCGGACTGCATACTCTGATACTGTCATAAAGCCCTAGCGCAACTGCTCAAACTCGGTGCGCCATGCATCTTTGAGACTTTGAGGAACATACTCCCTCAAGAACATATCTGAAAACTGAGCCCAAGTGAGTAAAGCCGCCTCCGTCGGACTATCCAACTCGTATGCTCGCCACCACTGGTAGGCCGATCCTTTAAGCTGGAATGTCGTGAAAGAAACCCCACTAGAATTTACAATACCCATAGTACGGAGGATACGATGACATTCCTCAAGAAAACCCAGAGCATCCTCTGAAGCCAAACCACTGAAAGTGGGAGGGTGGTACTTCTTGTACCTCTCGAGCTTGAGTT